>JAQFVV010001002.1:0-134263 GCA_028023455.1 Epiperipatus broadwayi | reverse complement strand
GAAAGGGTAAGAAGGGTAAGGTAGAATATATATATATATATATATATATATATATATATATATATTTATTAGTAAATGAGGCTTAATATGTAAATAACGAGTTTATAAGAATTATATTAAAGAAAGAAATTTTTAAAAGAAAACTATAAAACAAGTTTTAAGAAATTAAGTTTGCCATGAGAATAAAAAAATAGATATTTTAAATCTATTTAACAAGCATTTCATTTGAAAATAAAAAAGGAATAATTGTATTTATTGTTTAAGCAATAAAGTCAGGTTATTATAGTCATAAAAACATTTTAAAGATATTTTAAAGTTTACACAGAAGCAAACTGTCCGTACAGAAGCGCCACTCTTTGTAAGCCAAAATAATCAAAGGATGCAGGGTTTATACATAAATTCTGTGTCTAAGGTCTACCCATTCAATATTTCCAGACTAGTTTCTAGTGTGTGACTTTCATCAGTGGAGTGTCTTGGATCTGACAGCACTGGAACCACTTTAGGATCTAATGCAATCCTCCATCAATCATTTTTTACCTTTTTAGTTAACTGTAAAGCTTAAAGACCAAAATAAAAACACAATAATGTTTTCAATTCAAGCTCATTTGCTTGTACAGGCACATAGATTTAAATTTACATTAGCATTTATACATTTTGGTGTCTGTGGCTCTTTAATACAATCACCATAATGCTATTGGGAATCCTACTTAGATTACTATGGCTTTCACTGAATGGTGCTACTGTATGAAGAATCTTGTTTTTGTGTTACCAGCTTCCTGTAAGCATTGGGAATGGTGATCATGTGATATTTCGAAGTTATTTGATATAGATTTAATTAGTTGACTGTAAGATTTTTAATTAAATATTTTATAAGAATGCTTACAAAGTAAAGCGTATGCAACACTTGAAAGAGAAGCTATACCGATTCCAAAAATTGTTATGCGCTAAGCGCTTTCGAGGCCATTTGCCTAATGTTATGTTGATATGTATGATATTACTGATTCTGTTAATACAATGTGTTTGTTTATACACAAATGGTTTTTAAACTTACTTGTGGCATTGTTCTTCAGAAAGACAAATCAAGCGTTGCATCAAACCATCGTGAGGGAAAAGAGATAAATGTTCACAATTGGGACATAAATTATATCGTCCTCCATTGCAAAACTGACACATAGAACATTTTGTACCAGGATCAACAGCAACTCTGTCACCTAAGGGGAAAAAAAAAGTTATCCAATAATAATTTAATTTTTAATAAACGGTTTGAATTTATATATATTTTACATCATTTGAGATATTTATTTATTTTTACAAAAGATATAACAGATTGAACCAGTTTAATCTGATTGCATTGAATGGGTACAAACTCAGTGATAGGCTTCATTTTCTTTTAATGCAGTATTTATTAGTAATATGAATTGTAATGTTGTCTATAAAAATAAGCTTTTTTTAAATATATCTATTATTTTAAATTTTGATTCATTATCCTTTAGTATTTTTACTTTCATAGATTTTCCCATTTTTGTTATTTCATTAATATTAGTATATTTGATGATAGGTATTGTGTGTATAGATGTGATAGAAATTATAATAATGAAACAAGAGGAGGTGGTACTTTGATTTCTATTAAAAAGACATAAAGCATAAACAGATAATTATTAATGATAATAATATTGAATCTTGTTGGATTGAAGTTAGTTTAAAAAATAAAAATAAAATATTGTTAGGTACTATATATCTTCGACCTACTTTGTCAATGAATGATTTAGATGCATATTTAGTTAAGGTTGAGGATATATTGGTGAAATATAAATATGATATTATTATAGTTGGGGTTTTTAATGAAGCTGATTACTCAAGACATAATAATAAGAATGTTGATAATAGTAAATTTTATAGATTAAAATTTTTTGTTGAGTTGGTTAGTTTAATTCAACTTAATAGTATTATTAATTTTAGGGGTGGTATGTTGGATTTATTGTTTAGCACTAAGGATGATTTGAAGTGCAAAGAGGCTGATCAAGCTCTTTTGCCCCCTGATCCTTATCATCCATCTTTGGAATTTGTAATAGATGGTTCTCATGAACATATAAAGCCTATGGTAAATAGTAAAAAAGATTACAAACATGATGACTATTATGGCCTTTATAAAGCTTTTGGAGATATTGATTGGAATGTAATTTTGATGGAAAATGATCCAAATATAGCGGCAAATAATTTTGTTGGTATAGTTCAAAATTGTCTAGATCAATATATTCCTGTTAGACATTATTTAAATACTAATAATAAATATCCTAAATGGTTTTCTAGGGAATTGTGTAAAGGTTTAAATAGAAAGCATAAATATCATAGGTTATATAAACTAACTAATGATAAAGAATTGTAAAAGAAATTTGGTGGTTTGCGTGCTTATACTAAAACTCTTATGAAAAAAGATTATAAAATTAAATAGAGTTGAAGAAAATTTTAGGAATAACCCACAAATGTTTTGGAATTATATAAAAGATCTTAATATTGTTGGAAGTAAGAGTTGTAGATATAATGTAATTAGGCCTTCTATGGATGATCTAGTCAATCATTTTACTAATATGTATTTAGATACTTCAAATAATGATAATATGGTTGATATTAAATTTAGTAAAGAGAGTTTTTGGAATATAGATGTTAATAAAATTGCAATTCCTGAAGTGTTTACTGCAATTTCTAAACTTAAATCGAAATCTTCTATGGGATATGATAATATTCCTAATTTTATTATCAAGGGTTGTGCTGAATGTTTGGTAGCACCATTGCATTATATCATTAATTTATCAATTGAGAAAACTATTATTCCTGATATATTTAAGATAGCTAAGATTATACCAATTTTTAAAAAAGGGGATAGATCTGATTCTGGTAATTATAGACCTATTTCAATTCTGTCACCTTTTTCTAGAATTTATGAAAGGTGTATTTATAGTAATATTATTGTAGATATGATTAAGGTATTACCTAGTTATCAGCATGGTTTTTTTTACCTGGTAGATCTGCTGAAACTAATTTAATGGTGATATCTGATCATATTGCTCATGCCTTATCTGATCAGAAGCAATTAGATGTTGTATATTTTGATATGACTCAGGCATTTGACAAAGTTTCATATATTAGACTTTTGTATAAACTTAAAATGTTGGGTGTTAGTCCTCATTTAGTTGAGTGGTTTTCCAATTATTTGAGGGATCGTAAATCTTATGTACATATGGATAAAACTAATTCTCTTTTTTTTGATAATATGATAGGTGTTTTTCAGGGTGGAATATTAGCACCATTGCTTTTTAATGTTTATATGTGTGATCTTGATCATAGCATAAAAAATAGTATGATACTTACTTATGCTGATGATTTAAGTTATTTAAAAGAATTATTACTTATAGTGATCATATTGAGGTTCAAAAGGATATAGATAGTTTTATTTTAGGTATAACAATATGGAGATTAACATTAATAAAACATGCATTGTTTCCTATACTAATAAAACTGAAAAATCTGTTTATCAATATAAAATTGAGAATGGTGTTATTAAATATAAAGAGACTATCTGATTTAGGAATTATATTTTGTAGCAATTTTACTTTTAATGTGCCTATTAAATGTATTATTAATAAAGCATACAGAAAGATGGGCTGTATTTTGAGATATGGGAGAGATTTATCTATTTCCATAAAATATAGGTTATTTTTTCCTCTTGTTGTTACAGTTTTAGAATATAATTCTTGTATATGGAACTTCAATCTGATTAATATTCAGTCTAAAATATATAATATTGAAAAAAGATTTAATAAATTAATAATGGGTGAATGTCAAATTGTTAAAACAGTATTGAAAGAAAGGAGAATGTTGAAGGATATGATATTACTGTAAAAGTTGATTGATGGAAAAATTGATGTCAGTAACTGTATATCAAAAATAAAATTGAAAGTACCTTGTCGTTTATTAAGAGAAATGCAAACTTTTAAGATTAGTATATGTAAAAATACTTTCTTTGGTAAATCAGTTATTAATAGATTGCAAATGGTATATAATCTAACTTTTAATAATATTGATATTTTTTGCGATCAATTTGTGATGAATGTTAAAAAACAACTAAATGTATAATTATGAACATATATGTTGAAACAGTAAGGTCTGCTTTGCAGATTTTCATTTCACCTTTTCTCACCTATTTCCTACCCTCATACTTTAGTTTGAACCCCAATTTATCGTAGTGTTTCTGCAATACGCTTATTTACCGAAAATCCCACCTAATTTTAAACCATGAGTACAATGCTCATATTATATATATATATAACTCATTCCCAAATAAAATAAAATATTACGAATTATGTGTATGTTCACATAATTTAGATTTATTTAAAAGTAGGTTATATAAGTCGTAATTGCGCACACACTATGATATGCATTTTAAAACATATCAAAATTATAAATTGTTAAAGTTATTTTGTTTAAATCTATTTACAAATATAGATTACCGTCATGATATATTTTTGATTTAAAATAAAATTCATTTAGTAAATATTCGTTTAGTAAATAGATTCAAATATTGCAATTTAAAAGTAAAATAATTTTAGTTTAATTTAATAAAAGTCATTCCAAATATTTCTGTTAAAATAAATGAGAAATAATAGTTTAATTAGATAATGTTATACAAGTTTATCTAAAAACAGCAGATGTCCACTTAAGGTTTTCTTTAATTAGTAAAAGTAATTTTTAATTAAATCTAGTTTGTCATTCGAAATGTCGACAGGGAAATTAACAAAAGAAATTAATTAAAATTTGTTGAATTCCTTTAGACATTCGGATAGATTTAATTACAGCTGATAAGTCCGATATATTTTTGTAATGCTCCAGGGCAGTTCTATTGTTAAATTCTATTATAAAAAGGAGGGTTTTCTTTTGTTCCCCATTCTAATGTTTCTAAGAGAAATCATTCTGAGGTCTAATGTTTCTAACCAAAATTATTGTAGTAATTTGTAAATCTTGATATGACGGAGTAGAGCACAAGAAGTCTATTTCTCTCTGGAATGGCCATATGCTGCTGTGGACCATGGGAAGCTATCACATAAGGAACCTCAGAACTGCTGTGGCTGCCAAAAATATGAACATTTCCAGATTTTGCTGTTAATTTATATAAAAATCTGCCAACCATCAATACCTAAAAATGCTTCTCCAGAGGTAACTCTAAATTAACCCAAGAGCTCTTGTGATAACTAACATGCTATAGCTATTTTAAATTGTTTTCTGATATTTCGCATAACTTCATTATGTATTTCTTTAACATATTTAAATATAATCAATATTTTGCTCTCCATCCTTGGGTTAATATTTTCTATTGATTAAGCTTTCTGTTATTTTATTATGATAATGTGTCAGAATCATCTTTGACCAAGTGAATTATTCCCTTTGTTGAAAATAAGATGCCACTATGAAGGCATATTTTAAATTTCTAAATAATTTCCAATTTTATTATCTTGCAAATCACTCGTTCGAGGGTGATTCTTTTCTTTAATATATAATATAATCACATAGTTTAAAATCTACATGTTATTGATTTTAATCTAATATGAGAGTATGTGCAAGGTCAATGATTAAATGTGTCCCCTAATGCATGATTGCGTATATAAATCTATACTTACTTTTCAAACCCGCAAGCATGCATTTTCCTATTTTAATCACCATGTTCTATGTTAATTACAAAGTTCATCATTGACATCGAGAATGTGCGGACCCTTTTAAATGAATTTCTGGGAATATGATTGGGCATTTCTCTTAATCCAATTAAAACCCATTCAGTATGTTTTATATACACTAGTCTTGTATTGCTGGTAAATGAATTGGTTGTTGAGACCGCTTTGTTTTATTTTTCCAACGATTCTTTACACGGCCAAGTCCGTTCTCTTCGCTTCTTGCAGTTTCCAGGCAGAGTATGTCCACAAATGACACACCTGGAAATTAAACACCATCATCACCCAGTTGCTAAGATTTGGCTGTTCATGAAAATACTTTCCTATGGGTTAGCGGCGAGATGCCCTCCATAGTCATTCCGGATATTCAATATTGTTTTTATTTTATATTTATTTTCATCTGTGACTTAAATGTGTCACACCCTCCAACTTTAATAAATTCATTATCAGCAATACTGACCTCCCAATGTAACTCTATGATTATTATTATTATTATCGAATAAATGCGTTGATCACATTCTCACTTTGTTGCTTAGTAAGCTTTTGTCCATGCTATTCGTGAAATCAATAAATATTTTATAACACTTAGTTTTCAAATATTATCTTAAACTTGTATAATTACTCAAAGCACATCGCACATGTTCCTATCTCTTCGAGTACATTATCGTAATGCTATTAGCCTGAGGAATAGAATATATCATTTTGCTTTAAAACCTTTTTGTCATCTATTGGAATATAATGCCAACAATTATTTAATACGCGTCCCTGTCTTATATAAGCAGACAGTGGCATATATATATATTTATTATAAATAAATTTTGTGAAATTATTTTAAACCTAAATTTGATCTCCTATTTTATTGATTCCTATCACTGTCTCGGTCTATATATATATATATATTGTTTTTTTTTCTGCATTTCTTTTGTAAATCCATAGACATTAATTAGCCACCCAAGCTTCTTTTAGTATAGAGTCTTTTGTTTCTCCCTGACCACCAGGCACCGTTAAAAGGTTATACTAGTAGTAGCATCAGATGTGTTATCACATAGGTGGCGCTGTGAAATTTGGGATTTAGATTCGAACTTAGTATATCTAGAAGGCAACCCCTTCTGGAATGTTCAGTTTCATGACTGGGGTTTGAATTCTGCAGCGTGTTAGCAAGATAGACGATTCTGACCGTTACAATGTATATATAATTTTATGTATGTAGCTTGTATTTGCTTATAATTGTTTTTTTTTTTTTTTTTTTTAAATTTTAATTATTATCATTGTTATTATTATTTTTTTTATTGTGTATTTCTGTTAAAGTGCAAATGTTGAAATGCACATAATAAATGGATATTGAATTGAATTGAATTGAATTGAATTATTATTATTATTATTATTATTATTATTATTATTATTATTATTATTATTATTATTATTATTATTATTATTATTATTATTATTATTATTATTATTATTATTATTATTATTATAATTATTATTAATTAGTATTCTTAATATTATTATTATTATTATTATTATTATTATTATTATTATTATTATTATTATTATTATTATTATTATTATTATTATGATGATGATGATGATGATGATGATGATGATGATGATGATGATGATGATGATGATGATGTTTCAAAGCAAAACTTTATTGAGTCTAAAAAGTTACAGAGTCACATCTAGTAATATATTGATTTGTCACAAATGAAAAACAAATTACAACTTTCAGTATATAAGTCTTTATCTTTTCTGCATACTTTTTTTTTCTTTATTTTTAAATTTGGTCTTCTATTTAGTTCAGTTTGTGCTTGCATCTTTTTGAAGTTGGAAAAAATGCTGATGTTGAAAATGTCATCATCTATCTTATTGGTCTTTATATTTCATAGACTGGATCTTTGTTTCAAGTGTGACCATGTGGCTGCAAACACATCTGGTTGAGCTAGGATGCTGTCTCTTTTTCTGAACAGTTCTAGTTTTATTGAATATGTTGCTGGGTGGCGTCAAGGGTTATTGGCAAGTGCAAAAGTGCATCTGGTACACCAGTAGGCATAAAGGCTGTATGTTGCTGCATGAATAGCAGGGTTGTTGCCTTTTTTAAATGTATTTATTATTTCATCAATTGAAATGATAGCCTTTCTGTATGTGGTAAACATTGTGTGACGTATTGTTTCTAGGGCACTGCAGGAATGAAGAAAATGATCTTGTGTCTCTTCTTCTCTATGACATAGCCCACACATGGGGTCTATATTTGTATAGAATCTACAAAATCTAAGGAAATGGGTTGTGGGTAGAGCATTGAGATTAAGCTTAAGTAGAAAATCAAATAATTTTGGTTCTAATGACCATTTTCTGAATTGTTGCAGTAGTTGCCTGTTGTCTATTCCAAGAACTGATGGATGTAGATTAGGTGTCTGGTTTGGATATAGTATATTATAAATGTCCCAGTATGTATACTTGTTGTCATTATTGAGTGATATTTTGTTGTATATTGGCTTGAGTTCTTCAATCAGTGTGGATAGATATCCATATGAAGGGGGTGGTCTGTCTGTGGGTATTATACTGATTACACACTCCAGGTCTGGAAATCTTTTTATGGTTGCTGTTATTAGATTTACTGATTTCTGTGTGTAAAAAACATTGATTGTATGGAGTCCAAGTCCATTGCTATGTGGTGGTCTGCTCAGATTTTTTAAAGAGATTGCCACTGTCTTTCTCTTCCATATTAGTTTGTTACAGATTGACGAGATTTTAGATATGAATGTTTTTGCAAATTTGATTATAGGTGTGTAGTATGTAATTTTTGTAATTATAAGTTGATTAAATAGTGCTACCTTTGCGTATATTGACAGGTATGACTTTTCAAGTGAGGCTGTGATTTTTTCAGCATCTTTTTTTAATTTATTTTGGAATTTTTTGCCTCATTCCATTGGTTCCAAGGTAGAATGGGAAACCAAGGAAAGCAGATGGTTTACCATTAAACATCTCTGTACAGTGCTTGCCTGTGTATATTGACCATGCAGCAGTTTTATTTGTGTTAATTTTTAAATTAAAATTTGAGGTATAATTCTTGATTATCTCTTGTAATATGGGGAGGTTCTTTTTAGAGGGGAGGAAAATGGTTACATCATCCATATAGGCTATGCATGATATATTTAAAGCAGTGTTTGGAATTTGAATGCCTTTTATTTTTTTCTGTATCTCTATTAATAGAGGATTTATATATATTGTAAAGAGCAAGGCACTTAGGGGGGATCCTTGTGGGATGGATTGACTCGGTCTGAAGGCTGGTGATTTTTTCCCATTCAATGTGATGTGAATTTCATGGCTGAGTAGCAGATTGGCTATTATATATAGTAGGGATGGAGGTGTTGTTGTTTTTTTCAGCACGTCTAATAATTTGGCTATAGGCACTGAGTCAAAAGCTGCCTCAATGTCTAGTTGAACTATAATTGGTGCATATTTCTTTCTTTTTTTTACTACTTCGATAATTGTTTTGTACATTAAGGCACCCTGGCCAATGGATGATCCTTTTTTGGCATATTGTGCTGATGATAACACAGGGAGTATGTGTTGTTCTATTTTTTCCTTTATCACTCTTTCAAGAATTTTTATTCCTAAAGGTCCCATTGAAATTGGTCGTAGATTAGATAAAGATGATATTGCTGTTGGTTTTTTGTTAAATGGAACCATTGCAATTGGGTATAGACTTTGTATGTTGTAAATTTTTTGGGATATGTAATTGGCTAGATCGCACAGGTATTTTGCTGTGAAGTGACTAAGATGTTTGAACACAAATTTGGGAATTCCTTGTGGTCCTGGGTGACATGTGTTTGTTATTGTTGCAAGTTGAAATACAATGTCAGTTGTTGTTATTGGTGTGTCTGTTTCAGGGTCTCCAAATATGTCTTCATTTGGTATGTACACTCTCTGTTTTTGCAGTTTTTTTTTAAAGTGTTGATATATTGGGTTTATCATGTTATGTCCAGCTGTTATAGAGCCATCTATTTCAAGTGCCATAGGCACTCTGACTGTGGATGGGTATCCCAATGCCCACCGTATGTATGCTCTGGTCCAAGTATGTTGTTGTGTAAGGCATATTTTTTTCTTTTTTATTGCTACATATTGCTTTAGTGTATTGCATGTATTGTTGTACATTTCTGTAAGTTTTTTAATTTGTGTTTGATTATCTGTAGTTGGTCTGGAAATGGTTATTCTTTTATGTAGTTCATCTGCCAAAGCTAATAATCTGGTGGGGGGTGTTGAATTGCAAGTAATATGATTGATGTTGAAAGAAAGTATATTGGTGAATGCTATATACTTTTGTACTGGATCGAGTGACATGTTTTGAAGTTTTTGGAGCATTATATATGTTTCTGAATATAAGAATTCAGTTGTTTGTGCTGGAAGAAGTATTCGCATAGTCTTTTGGAGGGCTATTGTTGTATTCTGTATTTTTGTTAGGTCGAGGGTGATGAACTGGGCAGCATGATCTGAGATTATAGATGGACAGAGTTCAAGATTAAAATAATGATGTAACATTGGTGAGTAGAAACACAAATCAATAAGTGACTTATATCTATTGTTATTAAAAGATATTGAGTTTGATGGGAGAAAACCTTCAGCACTCATAAGTGGGATTGTTATTTGATGGATCCATTTGGTGACAAAAGTTTGGTAGGTCATGTTGAAATCTCCCAGGAGTATTATGGGATTTGGTGTTGCTGTAAGCATTGAATTTATTGTTGCTATTATTCTGGAGATGATGACAGGGCCTGGTGGTATATATACAAATACTAGGTTAAGTGTGATATTTTTATGATGGAGTGTTAATATGATAAGATTAGAGTCAATATATATAATTTTAAAAGAATCAAAAGGGCAGTTGTGGGATATAATTATGCCTGTGCCACCTGATGGTGATGATGATTGCCTTGAGCAGGCACAAAAACCTTGGCTGACTAAATATTTTGATGGATCAATTTGAGAGCTGCTGTATATTTTTGTTTCCAATAGCCCCAGTATGTGTGGTTGTGTTGTATGTAACCATTTTTTGAGATCAAAAAGTTTTTTGGTGGCATTTAAGCCTCTAATGTTGAGAGATCCAATTTTTATCTTCATGTTTTTAGGATAATTTTTTAACAGGGTATTGATTTTTATTTATTTTTAATACTAAATTTTTGTTTATATTGCAGTAGATGGATGCTGATACATATTTAAGACATTGTTGGGTTTATTATCAGTTTTTCTTTCATTTAATATTGGTTCAGACTCTATACAGGCAATTTGTGATGAAACTGAACAGGTGTCCATTTGTTGTTGGCTTACATCCATTTCTATTTCATCATTTTCTAAGTTGTATATGTCTGATGAGTTGTGCTTTTGGTCTGTTTTTTTTTGCCTTTTTGGATTCATGGTTTTTAGGTGGTCTACCTGGCTTTCTTTTTCCCTCTGGTGTATTCTCTTGAATAGGTGGAAGAGGGGCTTCTATTGCATCCATTATGTTTGATGCAGTTTTGTTTATAATTGTAGTTTTTTTTATTATTGGTATCTTTATATTATCTGGATTTATATTTTCATTATATAGCTGTGTGTGTTTACTTTCTGTTTGTTGATTTTTACTTGGTACACCTTTTGTTTTATTGAGATGCTGATCCTGTGATGTAATTGCTGTATTTTGTGTTGTGGTTTCTTGCGAGTTATTTTCGTTTGAATCTTGGGTGTCTGTGTTAGTTTTTGTGTTATTATTTTTTTGGTTGGTCTTTGGGATAGGCAATTCTGCTCCATTATCATTTTTGTTTGTGGGTGTTTGAACCTGTTTTTTTTCGGTTTCTATTATTGGGTTGCCAATGGATGTAGTGTTATTATAAATTTTATTTTCATCATCACTGGGTTGTTCTGGGGAGAGGATTTTAGTTTGTTCACAGTGATTGCTTTTTGTGTTATCGCACTGAGTTGCTAGGTGTCCTCTCTGTCCACAGCCAAAACAATGTGGCTTTAGACCTCTTATGTGAAGAGAGAGTGTCACTTCTTGATCTGTAATCTGTGTTGGAATCGTTGAGGCATCTACGTTTTTATGTAGTTTTATTTTAAATTCAAAACGATTACTACATATCGGTATAGGTGTGTCTTTTAAATATATAGGCTGTAGGGCAATTACTTTTCCAAACGGGTTTATCATTTTTTGAAAATCTTGTACGTTGTATTTAAGATAAGTATTTTTAAGCACTCCAGTAATTATATTTTTCCGGTTTTCATCTATAATTACGAGTGCGTAATTATCAAGTGCTAAAATAGTGGATTGAAAACGTTCTTTTTGCTGCTGAGTATAAAAATCAATGGTTATATATCAAGAATTTGGATGGTCTGCGATACAAGAGATTGTTTCCCATAGTGCATTTTGCGTGATTGCTTCATATAATAAAGCTTTTGGGAAATGATATAATGAGCATTGATTATCAGTTACTGCGAGTACTAATGATGGTGAAAAAAACCTGTGAAATGTTTCAAATAACATACGAGGCACCATATTACTGAAACAGTCCATCACATTTTCAAGTGTTTCTTTTGTCCAGATTGTGGCTGGGGGTTGATTTTCCTCTCGAGTGTTTAGATCAAGATTTTTTATATCATTTGTGTTTGTTCTACGGAAACGCGGTATTTGGGTTGGTGCTGTAGTATTGCTATTACTTTTAAGTACTTTTGCATACGAAATAGGCGATGTTGAAACTAACGATGTTGTTAATTTCGTATTGGTGCTTAATTCGCTCACGCTTGACTGGGCAGTAGCCATGATTTATTCTGGCTCAAGTCAGTATTTTTTTTTTAAAAAAAAAGATATGAAAACACACCGATATTTTTCAAAAAACACTATTAATCTATTATATGATTCGATTTTTCCTGTATTATGTTTGTTTTGCGAATAACAAGTTGGAACAAAAGTAAAAAATAAATACTTACATCGGAGAACTTAAGGATTGCTTCTTACCTCAGCAGAGATTTGCTGCGGGATATTATTATTATTATTATTATTATTATTATTATTATTATTATTATTATTATTATTATTATTATTATTATTATTATTATTATTATTATTATTATTATTATTATTATTATTATTATTATTATTATTATTATTATTATTATTATTATTATTATTATTATTATTATTATTATTATTATTATTATTATGCTGCTGACTTTGTAGAGTTAACATGTGTTATTTGTCTCTCTGATTTTTGAATTCTATAATTCTTATTTGGCTAAGTTTTTTTTTCCTATTTGTGATGGTATTATTAAGTAGAGTTTGGAGATTTTATTGATCTTGTTTTGTATGTATTTTATTTTCTAATGGTTTTATATTTCAATTTTTATTTATTGATTTCTTTTAACTTATTTTTAAGTAGCCATTTTTTTTTTTTGATCTTGTTTTAGAATTTTTTTTTTATCTTAGTTTTTTATCTTTGTTGGAATTTTTTTTTTTTAATTAATTGATTTATTTTATTCTTTTTGATTTTTTTTTTATCTTTACTTTAGATTCTTAATTATCTTACTTTTTAATCTCTGTTGGAATTTTAATTAGTTTTAATTTTATTTTTTGTTTGTTTGGTTTTAAAACTTAAGGTTTTTATTATTATGGATAAATGTAATTCTTGTCATTTAGCTCTTCCTTTTGGTGGAAATTTTATAACTTGTCTGGGTTGTAATGGGAATGTTCATTTTAAATGTAGTACAGTAAGTGAAAAGACATTTAAAAATATGTCATCTACAAATAAAGCATTATGGAGGTGTAAAAATTGTAGAGCAGGAACTAATTTAAATTTGACTTTAAATGATGGATCTAGTTCTGATTCCTTATCTAATTCTTTAGATAATAATTCTAGTCTTGAATTACTTCAGCAGATGAATAGAAAACTTGATATGCTGCCTGTTTTACAGAATAATATTGATTCCTTATCTCAATCTTTTGCTAAACTTACTTTAGAACTTGAATTAGTTCAAAATAATATAAAAATATTGATTAGAGAATTTAATGAAATGCAAGAAAAAGTAAAAGCACAAGATTCTTTGTTATGCAATTTGCAAAAAGAAGTTTTTTATTTAAAGCAGCAAAGATTAGAAAACAATATTGAAATTGTTGGTGTTGAATATGCTAATGATGAAAATTTATTTAATATTGTTGAAAATATAGCTAAAAAATTAGAATTGTCAGACTTTAATAAAAATTATATTAATTCTATTTATAGATTAAAATATGGAGGTAGTTTTAGGCCTGTAATAAAAGTTAATTTTGTTAGTAAAATGGTAAGAGATTTATTCTTGTTAGGAGGTAAAAGAATTAAATTATATCTATCTGATGTTTTGCCTATTGCTACAGCTGATAAGCGTATATATTTGAATGAAGATTTGTTGCCTGAAAATAGGAAATTATTTTGGAAAGTTCGTTCAATGGCTAAAGAAAATAAGTATAGGTTTGTTTGGATTAAAGATGGGAAAATTTGGTTGAGGAAAGATACTGGGGATAGGGCTATTAGGATTGTTTCTGAATCGGATTTGTCTAATTTATGACATGGATTATCTTTTAAAAATATTGTTACAGAAAAAGATAATTTGGCTATTGAAAATTTTAAGATTTTTCATATAAATATTCGTAGTGTGAGGAAACACTTTGATGAGTTGTTAATTCTTTTACATTCACTTGATTATTCATTTGATATTATAATTTTGTCTGAGATCTGGATTAAGGAATGTGAAAAAGGACTGTATGAGTTAGAGGGATATACATCAATTATTAATTCTAGAATTAATAATAGGTCAGGTGGAGTTTTAGTTTATTATAAATCAGTGCTTTGTGTGACTTCTATTGATGCAGTGTTTGATTCTTCTGAATGTCTTGTTTTAAATTTCATTTTAGGTTCAGACAAATTAACACTTATTGCTCTGTATAGGTCTTGCAGTCATACAGTTGAAAGCTTTAGTGATGAACTTGGTGATTTGCTTACTAAATTAAATGATAAATTCATTATTCTTGTTGGTGACTTGAACATTGATATTTCTGGTGAAATTTCTGTTGCTGCTCAACATTATTTAAATATGCTGTCACTTTTTGGATTTATTCAATGTTTATTTCATCCTACACATGTTACATCTTCATCATCTTCACTTATTGATCACGTCTTTGCTAGATGTCCTGAAAATATTCTTTTGAAAACATCTTTTTTGGATTGGTGTCTTACAGATCACAGAGGAATTGTTGTTACTTTTAAAAAGAATTTTTCTCATAGTAAAAAGTGTTTTAAACTTTTATCTCATGATCGTTTGCAATCCTTAATTACTAAATATGATTGGAATTTAATCTTTGAGTTGAATGATGTAAATTGTGCATTTTCATTCTTTGTTGACAAGATGAAGGAGTTTATAGATTATTGTTCTTTTATAAAATATATAAAGAAGAAAGATCTGAAGAGACATGATTGGATTACAAATGAGTTAATATCAAAAGTTAACAGTAAGAATAAATTGTACAAGCTTTTCAAAAGGTTTCCTGCTAATGAAGAATTTAAAGTTCAGCTAAAGGTTCTTGATAAAGAAATAAAGAAAGATATAGTCAAAGCTAAATTGATTTTCTATTCTACTCAAATTGATTCTTTAAAATCAACTAAATTAAGCAACTTTTGGACTGTTGTTAAAAAATTTATTTTTAAAGAAGGATTTTCACAAATTTCTAGACTAAAGATTAATGAAATATCTATTGATGTTTTAAATAATTCAAAACTAATAGCTGATCATTTCAATCAATATTTTGTACATAGTGTGGAATTGTTAATGAATAGTTTTGACAATAATTGCAGTTCTCATGTTTTTCAATATGAGAAATCTATCCTGAATTCTTTTGTTTTTAAAGAGATTGAAGATTGTGAAATTTTAGATTCTCTTTATAAAATGAGACATAAAAAATGTATTGGTTTGGATTGTATTTCTGTAAAAATATTAATTGAAAATGTTTCCATTCTTTTACCAATTTTATCTTTTTTATTTAATTCTTCTATTGATTCAGGTATATTTCCAGATTGTTTAAAATCTGCTGTTGTTACACCTATTTTTAAGAGTGGAGATAGGGAATGTTTGGAAAACTACAGGCCAATTTCTATTTTATCAACATTGTCTCAAATTTTGGAAATGTGTGTAAAAAACAGAATTGTTTTGTTTTTTCAAAAATATAATTTATTTTCAAACAATCAATTTGGGTTTTTGCCAGGAAGATCTACAGAACTGGCTTTATCTGAACATGTTTCAGTCATCACTGAATCTTTAGAAAAAGGTTACAAAACTATAGGCATTTATTTAGATTTGCGGAAAGCATTTGACTGTGTTCCACATGATATATTAATAATTAAGTTACACCATTGTGGCATAAGGAGTACTATGCTTGAATGGTTTAAATCTTATTTAAGTAATAGAAGCCAATTTGTGAAAATTAATAATTTTTTGAGTGATTCTGAAATAATTAGATATGGAGTTCCTCAAGGTTCAGTCCTGGGTCCATTGTTATTTACTGTTTATATTAATGATCTGCTTGATCTTTCTCTTCATTCTAACATTTTTTGTTTTGCAGATGATACTGCTTTGGTTACTTCAGCAGTTTCATATAGTTTACTTGAGAAACTTGTGAATGAAGATTTATTTAAAATTACACAATGGATGAACAGTAATAGATTACTGCTAAATATTAATAAATGTAATTACATAATGTATTCTCTTAAAAATATTCCAGCAAAAGACTTGTTAATTCAATTGCCTTATGTTAATAAAACGTCTTGTCAGAAAATTACCAGGACTTCAACAATTTCTTACCTTGGCTTGGTTTTGGATGAGTATTTACATTGGGATAAACATATTCTTTGGCTTCAAGTAAAATTAAGAAAACTTAATTTTCTTTTTTATAGATTAAGAGATTGTTTGAATAAATCTGTCCTATTAAGTATATATAAACAAATTTTCTTAAGCAGACTTTCTTATGGTATAACATTATGGGGTGGCACTGCAGCATATTTTTTGAAGTCATTGCAAACACTACAAAATTTTACATTAAGAATTATTTTGTTTAAACCTTTGGATTTGCCAAGACTTGAATTATTTAAGTGTGCTGGAGTTTTAACTATTCATCAATTATTTTTAGTGAATATTTTGTGTTATTATATTAAATACAAAAAAATGAATAAATATAATTCTTCATCAATAATGGTGACTAGATCAAGTGATTTTGATTTATTATTTGAACCAGTGTACTTTAAAACTCATTGTAGATATCAGAAATGTTATCTTGGTTCAAGATTTTATAATACTTTCATAAGAAACATTGGATTTAATGTTAATGATCTTTCAAGGAAAACTTTGAGAAAATTCATTATGAACTGGATTATAATTGATGATAATCAAAAACTTTTTATTTCTATTTAATTATTTTATTGTATATTAATGTTTTTTTTTATTTTATTTGCACATGTATTTTTGTTAAGCTCCATGCGTGATTTATTTATCCCAAGGAGATTATATGTTTAATAAATTAAATTAAATTAAATAAATTATTATTATTATTATTATTATTATTATTATTATTATTATTATTATTATTATTATTATTATTATTATTATTATTATTATTTATTTTTAGTTTTTGTATTTGCAGTCTCATTTTACTTCCTACTTATTTAGTTTTATTTTTATATTTGATTAGGAAAACTTTAATTAAGTGCTATGTATGGTATGTACTATGGTTGTCAAACATTGTCACTGAGTAATAAAATTAAGATCCAATTGAAAGGCTTTGAGATATGGTCATAGTGAAGAAAAGAAAAAAATCAATTGGATGAATAATGTAACAAATGAAGAAGTTTGGAAAGAGTAAATAAGTAAAAAAGATTGTTTGAGGGAATTAGAGATAAAAAAGAAACTGGATCGGACAAATATTAAAAAAAAAATAGTTCAATGAAAGATGTTTGGAGTTACATAGATGGGAAGAGTTACGTGAAATTGAAGAGCTGGACAATGAAGAGAACGGAGTGGAGAAATGGATGAATTGGTCATGTGACTACTCTACGTCTATCCGTACAACAGAATACTATTGACTGATTAATCTTATTTTATATTTTTATTATCCCTAAAATTATTTTCAACTTATTTTTTTTAAATATACAGGCAGACTACTAGTAATTCGAAATCCTTAATTTCTGGGCATTCTCGAATTTCAGAATATTTTTCAACGATACTCTCCTTCCCCTCCCGGTAATTTTTGCATAAAAATTACAAAAAGAAATAAATATATTCATTTTATTATCTATAATTTATTTACAGTATATTGAAATAGTTTTTGTATGCTGGGTATATTTATTGTTTTAACAACGTTATAATATTATAAAATGCATAATATATTCATTTTTTCCCCTCATGTGTCATAGCATCAGCCGGGAAGCGAACCCGCTAACCCGGGACAACTGCTTGTAAAGCTGCTGTCGCTGAACTCCCGACCACCAATGCTTGACTAATATACTCATATTTATATCCAACATGTGGCTGCAGAAAGGAGTTTGCTATTAATTGAAAGGAGACCTATTTATTCCTCTTGGAGACCTTAAAGGAACCGAGGAGGGCAAATTTCTAATATCCACCCCATAGGTTATTGCCGTTGAAACTGTTATTACTATGCCATTACTATGTGATTATTCATATACTATATGAAAATAGATAGACTGCTCACCAACACACATTAGCCAGTGAGGTGAGTTTATTGGCTTTTTACCTCTGAGTTTAAAATCAAGAAACGCCATCGTCTTTCTTCTCAGTTACCTGATAAGGTAGAATGAATGTTGGTATAAATGATAAATATTTTTCCAATAGATATATACAATTATATCACACAAAAATAAATCACGACCCTTATTCTCAGAAGGCTATAAAGTCACAAACAGGGCAGCAGTTAGATTGTGGACCCAGACTGCCATTTGAAGTTGACTTTTTATTTAGCTACTTAAACTGCAAATCACTTTCAAATGAAGGAAGATTGCAAAAATCAGAAGAACTGTCTTATATTAAATGGGACATTATTGGAATTTGTGAAGTTAGAAGAAAAGATGAAGAGACAATTGATTTAAAATGTGGACAAGTATTCTACTATAAAGGCACAAATATTGGAAATACAAGTGGAGTACGACTCATTATAAATAAAAAGTGGAAGAATAACATTGTGGAGATTGATGTTGTATCTGACAGAGTGGTAATATTAGTTATACACCTTAAAATCAGATACCAAATGTAGATAATTCTGGTTTATACCCAACAAGTTCTCATATTGATAAAGTAGTAGAAGATTTTTATATGGATGTACAAAAAGGTTTTGATTAGAGTAAACAACATTTTAAAATTGTTATGAGAGACTTTGATGCTAGAATTGGTAAACAAATGAAAACTGAAAGTTCTGTAGGTAATTGTGGCTATAGTAATAAAAATGAGAGTAAACATAGACTTGTGGAATTTGCAGGAAAAGAAAAAGTTTATAATATGAATTCTTTTTTTGAGAAAAATGTTAAAAGGAAATGGAACGTGAAAACATCCAAATGAAGGTTCAGCAAAATTGGATTACATTTTGACTAACAGAAAATACATATTTCTAAATTGTAATGTTCTTAATAAATTTAATACAGAGAGTGATCATCGATTAGTAAGATGTAAGATACATGTTAATGCAAAACTAGAGAGACAAAAATTATCAAGAAAAACAATATTTACAGTTGATATTCCGAATCTTCAGAAACATTCTAATGAATTTAAATTAGAACTTACAAATAGGTTTCAAGTGTTAGGAGATTTTGAACATGATTCAGATTTGAATGAAATTAATATGAAAGTAACCGATAAACATTTAAAAACTGCAACAAAGATATCTGGTAGAAAAAAGCAGCAATTGATCAAAAAAATTTCTATTGAGACTATACAATTTATGAAGAAAAGAAGGAATATGAAGATATACAAAAATGATGCATTAAAAAGAATTGAATATCTCGAATTTTGTAAAATGGTGTGGAAAAGAATTGAAAATGATATAAGAAAGTATAACTGTGAACTAGCAAGAAAATCTGCAGAAGAGAATAAAAGTCTCAAGAATGTAAAACTACATTTTGATATTGGTAGGAAATGTATATCTGCAATAAGAAAAAAGATGGAATTATTACTAATAAAAAAAGAGAGACGACATCATGAAATAGGTAGGAGACTTCTATCAAAAATTATATAGTTATAAAGAACAATTACCTTCTATATCAATTATATCTTCCGAATTTCCCAGAATTTTAAATGAAGAAGTGAGATATGCAATTAAATTTATGAAGAAAAGAAAGGTTTCAGGTAATGATGGAATTATAATTGATATTTTAAAAGAAGAGGGTGAAGAAGTAGAAATTGTTTTAGCAAAGTTATATACCAAATGTCTAAATGATAAACATGTACCAGATGATTGAAAGAATACAGTATTAATATTAATATTTAAAAAAGTGATAAAGAAAATATTAGAAATTATAGACCTATCAGCCTTTTATCAGTTTTATACAAAATTTTTGCCAAAATAATTACAACTCATTTACAGCGAACATGGGATTTCCACCAACCAAAAGAACAAGCTGGATTTACAGGTGGTTTTAGTACAGTAGATCGTATCCAGGTATTGAGAGAAATTATAGAAAGTACAAATGAATATGAGTTGCCATTATGCTTTGGATTTGTAGATTATGAAAAGACATTTGATTCTATAAATATTTCTTCAGTGATTAAAGCAATGGATCATCAAGGTATAGATTACGATATTGTCATATTTTAAAGAATATTCATAAAAATGCAACAGCTACAAATAGATTACATAATGATACTAGGAAAGTCAACAATGAGGTCTAAGACAGGGTGACTCCATATCTCCAAAACTTTTTACAGCAGTGCTGCAAGATGTATTTTGTGGATTAAAATGAGAAGCTATAGGAGTGAAATAAATCGAGATTATTTAAGTCATTTAGATTTTGAGATGATGTAGTTGTTATTGCAAATAATGCTTTAGAGCTGCAGGAAATTTTGCAGGAGTTATCAGATGAAAGTAGGAAAGTATGACTAAAGATAAATGTTAAAAAGCCTAACATAATTTTAATGGATTTGTTCAAAATATAAAAATAAAGATTGATTATGATGAGTTAGAAGAAGTTAACAGCTACAAATATCTTAGTCAGATTATTAATACAGATGGAAACATAATGGATAAAATTAATCATAGAATTAAATTTGGTTGGAGTTCTTTTGGTAGAAATAACTTGATACTAAAATGATATATGCCTATGTGTTTGAAAAGGAAGGTTTTTAATAAATGTGTTTTACCAGTTTTTACTTATGTATCTGAGACTTGGACATTTAATAGAAGAGCAATACAGAGACTTCAGACCATTTAAAGAAGTATGGAGAGATGCATGTTGGAAGTAACAAGAAGAGATTGAAAAATCAATATATGGGTAAGAGAACAAACAGGTGTTACTGACCTCATTAAAAAAATTAAACGACTGAAGTGGAGTTGGGCTGGGCATATTTCTAGAAGAGATGATAATAGATGGATGATTGAAATCTTAAACAGAATTCCAAGAGATTGTAAAACACCCAGATAGAGACTACATATGAGATGGATGGATGAAATAAGAAAGTATGCAAGGGTGATGTGGAGAAGAGAAGCTAAAGATCGGAGATGGATTGAACTTGGAGAGACCTTCATTCTGCAGTGGATTGATAATGGTTGATGATGATATCCAACATAAGTATTATTATATAATAGCAATTAAAGCAGTATTTTATAATTTTGTTCGCACAATAAATGTTTTTAATTAGCGGTGTTTAGATTAATGAATGTCTGTATGTATTTTTTATTTTTTAAATTTTTTGTAGTTTTTCATTTCACCATTTTTTATACCTTTTCATATTGTTTTTAATATTTTGTTTATTTTTTTCTTTTGGCTTTGAATTTTTTTTACTTCTAATATAATTCCAACTTTCTTAAAAGTAATATTTGTTTGGATTCATTTAAATTTAGAAAAGTGAGTTAAAATTTTCATGATAACCAATCAGTCTTAAAAGCAGTATTTCACTCTGAATGTACTCAATTAAAAAAACTCAGAGTCAAAAATCACTCTATGGATTTAGATATCACTCTATCTTATTTTTCTGTAGTAGAGAAAATGAGTGAATTATTTCTTTAATTAAATCTAAAAAATATTTTTTGAGAAACAAAATATAAAAGTGTATAAATAATTTTTATGGGAATTAAAAAAATGCATTTCTCTCTAAAGTAATGTTATGAAATATTTATTGTAATTAATCTATTACTATATTTCCAAGTTGTTTACATTATTATCAGGGCTTTCCTCATCTTCACCATATTGCAGTCATCTTCTAGCTCAAAATGTCAGATCATTCTTTTTTATTATATATGCACTTTTTGAAACAATTTTTATATCAGGTAAATATAACTCGTATTAACTTAACTGCATATTATATATATATATATATGTAACCTAAACTACCTTTAAATACGACTTAGCCTTGTAACTTTCGTAGAGTCATATATATAAAGTAAATAATAATTGAAATGATTGAACCTAAAACAGGATTATCTTTTCCAATCACCTCCCCGAAATCAATACTAATAATTTGAAATATTTTTCTCACTCAGCAATAATTTTTTTTAAAATAAAAAGCCATGCATTTTCAACCTTTACTAGGATGTCATGGAAAAAAATTGGTATTTGTCAGTGTTAAATGTTCTCTCTAATTATTATTTATTTATAAAAACGCTGTTGTAATATGTGCTACTGTGAACATTTGAAATGCAATATGCTATAGAAAATGGCACTGACAACTTGAATTTTGAAAACTAACAATGATTTATTTAACAGTTACAATTCATTAACTAACATTAAATAACACACACACACACATATATATATATATATGTGTGTGTGTGTACACACACACAAAGTTAAAAAAATAATTATTTTAGAACACAATCCTATATTAACTAATCATATAAAAAATAAATAGATAAAAGTATCTTACCAACTATCATTTCCCCAAAAATAAAACCTAACCAGAAAATAAGCCCAACATGATTTTTCAAGAAGCCTATAATATAAACCCTACTTCAAATTTAAGTCCTAGTTTAGATCATGTTTTTGTTTGCCTGTTTGAACACACAATGGACCATGGGCATATTGAATTATAAAATAATGGATATATAAATAATCAATATTATTGACATTAGGGCTTTAAATAAATGTTAATATAAATTATATTGTTATTTTGTACTTTCCCATGACAAATGTAATTCTGAGAAACATTTTATTTACCACAAGTCAGTACAGCAGACAATTTATAATTTCATTTATATATATTAGATAGTTATTTTATTTATATTTAATATTTAGATTTAGAATGCGTGATTTAACTTTAGAGTTCCATCATGGTAGCTTTTAAATGTTCAAGATAAAAGAAAAATTAGTTTGATTTCTTAAACATGATTTTACTCCTAAAAGAGTTTATAAAAATAATGAAAATGATTTTAATAATCAAAGTTTTTTTTAAATTAAATCATCGATTTTTATCCTAAAGAAAAGTTTTTTAAAAAAAATACCCAAGTAGGGCTATTACAAGTAATTTGAAAAATATTTACAATGTATCCACTTGTTAATAGATAAATGTACTTGAATCATATGTGAATCAAACATAATTTAATATGCCATATGTTATAATGGATATATTTAATGTGCACATGTGAAATACAAAAACATTTTCTGCATTTTTGTGCTTGCATTTACTTTGTTGCCTTTGTGTGGAAAAACTATTCTTATTGCAACTATTTTTGTTACCACCCCTGTCTGGCAGGTCTTCAATCAACATTTTGATTTAATGGTAAATTCAAATGTAATAATATTCTGATTGTGTGCAAAAAGAACAAACTATTCTAATGACTACAATAAAAAAATTGTTGGCAGCTCCTGGGATAAGAATCTTACAGCTTTCTGTAAAGAGAAGAAATACTTGAGTAAATATAGATTTTTGCACATGAAAAAATAAGACATTCCTTGTCAAGCATTGGTGGTCGAAAGATCAATGACAACTGCTTTACAAGCAGTTCTCCCGGTTTAGTGGGTTTGCTTCCCGGCTGATGCTATGACACATGAGAAAAAAAAATAGACATTCCTTGGCAATAAGCCCTATGGTGTCTTTTAGAGCAAAAATTAATATAAATCATGGTTTTATTTTTGGGGAAACATGGTAATATATATCAAATAAGTTCTAACAATATATTCAGATTGTTGTGACATAAGTCCTTTTCAATAGATTGTTTTTTTTTAAGTTTCAATATGAATATTCTTACCATGATATTTTTGTTTTTAGAACTTTCATTACTGATAAGAATTGGGTGAAAATTGTGATGTTTTTCTTTCAACTTGTTTAATTTTAAATGTTCCATTTTCAAAATTATAAAAGGGCACACACACTTTGCACCAGCATTTTAGTTAATCATGGATTAGGGTATTGAAATCAAGCTCAGGAAATTTCCAGATGTCTACATGATATATTGTAAATTGGAATATTCTAGCTGTATTAACAAATAATCCTTTTACACCACAAAAAAATATTCTATTTCAGACAAAGATGATTAATATTTTCATAAATTACAGTATCATATTTTTTTCATCTGTAATATATTTTTAGCCATGATTATAGTTCACAAAAGCGAAAACCGTTTCTTCAGTTTGTCCAAAAACAAAGCTAAATTCCCAGGTCCAGACTAATGAAAAATGTGACCCCTCCTTCTTTTAACTTCTCTGCTATCAATACTTTTACAGTTTTTAAAATTAAAATATACAATAGATCAGTAATTAAAATTACAGAATAAATTGGAGATTTCTCTTCTTTTAATTATTGTTTCTAATCACAATAATTCTGATCAAATTATTTTTTTTCATGTGTCATAGCATCGGCCAGGAAGCGAACCCGCTAACCCGGGACAACTGCTTGTAAGGCTGCAGTGCTGAGCTCTCGACGACCAACGCATGATAATTTTTTTTTCCCAAACAATAAAATATAATTATTTCAAGCTCATTTGCTTTAATTTTAAGCAATCTTACATGGATTTTTCTATTAAAATTTATTTTAATAAATGTTTTGTTTATCTTCATTTGTTTATTGAGACCAAATAAGATGCTTTTATATCTCTCTCACTGATGCACACACTTATATGCTCTTTCAAAATAATAATATTTCAAATTTAAATGAATTTGGAATAAATTTCATAACTCAATATATGCTTACTAATTTGACAATTTATGTTGAGTTATCACTATAATTTATATAATTTATATATATATATATATAATTTATATATATATATAAGCTCAATTATATGCATAAGTAATTACATTTAAAACTTCCATTCCAGTAAACATTTTTGAAGCATATAAATACAGTTATCTGAAGAAGATAAATGTATATACACACATATATAATATATAGTTAATATTTTTAATAATTAAAAGATGTCATTGATAAATGTTTCTTTGATATTTTAATAACCTACCTATTTTTTTCCCAACTACACCTTCACCAATGTCTATTATAGTACCACTGCCTTCATGCCCTAAAATGATTGGCTTGGAGATAACAAAATTGAATAAACGACCTTCCTGATAAAAATGAGAATCTGTTCCACAAATGCCACAGTGTTCTATAGCCAATATAACTTCTAAAAAAATAAAAAAATAAAAAAAAAAAATAAGTAAATAAGCATAGCATCACATAAAAATAAATGCTTATTTACTTATAATTAAGTTTCACTTAGAGTGACGTCTAGTAAATTCTAGACAATTTCACCAACATCATTCACTACAACATCATAGATAGTAATTTAAAGTGAGAATTCTACTCTCACACTTTACTCAACAGTATTTCAGATTTGCTCATATAAAAGAATTTGAGTTGTAGGAATAAGAGGATTCATTTTATTCCTGCATAAATACTATATCTTGTATTGTAGAGTGAAGTATTCATTTATTATTTAACACTCACAGAAGATGCATGCACAATTAGCTTGAAAGGCTGATCTTTGAATGTATAAAATTAGTTTCTATGTAAGCAATCTACTTATACTTATCAGTATGAAAATATCACAATTTTGCAATAAATACTCAAAAAATTTAAACTTTTAAAGCATAATTCATTAGATATAATAGAGATAAATAAATATTTGTATGGATTTTTAAAAATAATAAATAAGAAATATTTCATTGATTTTGTAAACTGAAAATAATCTTTCTAGAAACAATGATGTGTAAACTCTTTGTTTTGATTACAATCTTATTTTTTTAATATTTACAGAAACAAAATGTGAACATTTAAAATTTATTTCAGTAGTAAACAAAAATAACTATCAAATAAAGTCAAATTCATTATTTTCTGATAAGTAATAATCATTTTATTGTATATTTTATGTTGATGTATGAGTCAAAGAAAAACATCAGAAAATGCTGCCTTACACAAGGATTAGTATTCTATGTAATTATATATTCAGAAAGTAATATGTTAGAATTTTAGAGAAATAATGGTTGAGTATTTATTTGTTCTGTAAGAAATATTAAGTTCATAAGTGATAAGACATTTTAAAGCGTGTAAATACTTAATTATTTAATTTTGTTAATAAAATTTAAACTATCACATTTTGGCCACTATTGATTTTTTTGATTCCTAGTTACTCATTGATGTAAGAAGTGTGAATTAAGAAATAATTAACTTTGAATAAAGTTAAATGTTCATTTGTTGATATTATTATTATTATTATCATCATCATTATTATTACTACTACTATTGCTACTACTACTACTACTATTACTACATTGTTTCAAAGAAAAATTTATTGATGACCAAAGGGTTACATTTGCCATAAGCCACTTCGTATACATATTTCTACATAGCTAGTGAATGGAACAAGTTAAGATATATATAACATATTTTTAGGATTTTTAATTTTTAGGAGAGCGCTGGTAGTTTATATATTTATTTCATATTTTATCTTTGGATATATCTTATACAATTACTTTTGAGGGAGTGCAGATACATATGTATATGTTACATTTGTGATCTTTACTTTCTGTAATTTGAGTTCTCAAAAAAATCTTGTGTTATCACTGTTTATTTGCAAACATCATCATATATATTTGTTGTGTTACTGAGTTTAGTATGTTTTCCAGTGTTTAAGTCTTAATTTTATTGTTACCATCCTTTATATCTATAGTATGCAGTCAAAGACTACATTCTCTCTATTTTTTGTTGACCCATGACATATCTTTTGGAGAAAAAGATTTAATTGATACCATAGATTGGTGGTTTTATGGAGTCACCTTAGAGATTTGATTGTGGTGTTATCAGTGACCAGATTCCTGCAAAAATATCTGGTTGTGCAATTTTATTATCTTTGGCTCATAATTTTTCCAGTTTGATATTAAATGCTGATGGATGTCGCCTTGTGTTGTTATCTAAGGTGAATATGCCCTGAGTGCCTCAATAGGCATAGAGCACAAAAGTGGCTACACAGACTGATGGGATAAAGCCTTTGTGTTTGAGTTAAGACTGTCTGAAAGATGGTGTTGTGTCTTGTATATGCTTTTGTCATGATATTACAAATTCTGCCTAGTGTTGGATAATGATATAAAAGATGTTGTTCTGTTCCTTCAGCTCTGTGTCATTTGGAGGAAAAAGGATCAATATTGGTATACAGTCTCTGGTAGCTCAGAAAATATGATGTGGGCAGTGGATAAAGATTTAATCTCAATAAAAAATCAAAAGTATTTTGGCTCCAGTGACCATTTTTTAAACTTACAGAACATTTTTGTGCTAATAATATCTTTCTTTTTTTTATTACATGGTACTATCTTTTTACATGTTTTATTGAACATCTTGATTCATAATCACACTATGGTCTAAATCTAAGCAAAGCAGAATGAGTAAAAAAACAATTTTTAAAAAGGTATTACTGCACACCAAAATATTTAATTCTTTACAAATTTAATGGTAATGGTATCATTTAATGCAAATCCCTAAACGGCACTATTAACAAAGTCTAAAAGATATATCAAGTAGAATAAACCAAGTATTTATTTTTAGTAGTTATCCAACATATAATCAAAATAAAGTACAATGCATTTTCTTTAAATAAATCCTGTCTAAATCCCTAATTGTTGAACTACATAATAAAGCAACTTACATATAATAGGACTTATTAATAAATGTTAATAAGTGTAATATAGTAGTATAAATATTTTATTATTGAATGAAAACAAGTGTAGGTATTTTTTTATTTATAAACTGAAGGTTTATTCCCTTCTATATATTAAAAGTATATTTGTTAATAGAAAATGTAAACAAATTTTGTGTCTGAGAGATTCTGATTTAAAAATAATAAATAAAATTTGAAAACAAAGAAGTTTTTAGCAAGAGAATCCTATTGGGATATTAGAACTATATCAGCCATTTCATTAAATATAAAAGTTATTAATATCAATTATATCAATAAGCAATGTAAGTATGAAAACTTAAAATATTTGTCTATATACATAATAAATTATACTTTTTAATAGTGGAATAACACCAGATAAAAAAAATAAATACTAGTGTAAATATTTTATTATTATAGAAATATAAATTTGTTAATAGAAAACATGAATAAATTTATATATAAAAGATTTTCAATGGGATTTTAACTACTATTAATGAATTACTGACTTACTAGCTAAAATTGATTTAAATATTGATTCAGAACATATAATAAAGACTAGCCATGTGACAGATCTTCTTTATTCCTTGCCATGTAAGATGAAGTTTAAAAGCTTGCATTCCAAAGAATCATATTCTAGATGAACATAATATTTCTAATAACCAGATAAGTAATTTATATATTATATAATTACTTATATAATATCAAAGCAAACCTGAGAAGGAGAGGGCAACAGTGCAATGTTTTTGTGACTATGTGCAGTAGTGTTTTTTAAATATAAAAACCTTTAGATATTTAAAAAAATCATTTATTTGGGGATATTTTCTATCCCCACTAACAATTTTGCAAAACTGTCCAAAAACTAATATGAAAAATATTGAAAGAAAAAAATAAAAATTTCAAATTTACTAAACAAATATTTTAGTTTCAAGATTTTGTTTAATTATTGTTTCAATATTTTTTTTTAACATTAATTTGTTTTATTTTAACACGTGTTTTATTCTTTGGATTTATTTTATAGTAATAAATATTTGAAAACCAGGCACTCTTCACAAACCTGGGAGCTTTAATTATAAGTATAGGGATTTGAACTCAGATTATCAAGCATCCTTCAACTATCCACACTATCTTATAATAAATGAATAAAACACTTAAGGTATTCACCAAACATGTTAAATGACTAAAGCCATATTTTCAAATATTTCTTGTGAGAGCACTGGGAAAACAAGTCTTTTAATATACCAATTTTATTTATAGAATGGAGGAGGGGGAGTAAAATTTGCATTGCACAAAAGTGCTTCTTCCTCTTTGCAGTGCTGGTTTCACTTATCAGCCAGTGTATATAAAAAACCAACTTAGTCCTTGGCATCATCACTTTTGTAATGATTAAATTCTTTAGAAAAACCTATCCAACAAACATAAACTTATATCTTTAATAATGATCTTCAAGAAAAAAACACAACTACAAAAATCCATATATCATTTCTCATGTTAGAAACAAAATTGTTCAGTATTTTTTAAGATATTAATTACTTTATACTACTTAAATTAAAGACTTAAATATTTTCAATAGTTTGAACCCATCTGGATATGGTTTGTGCATCAGAAACTGAAATGCCTGACCTTTACTATAATATAGTATTTATTACTCTCTAAAATGTATTTTTATTGATTATTTAAAAATTAAATTAATGTTAAATATAAGAACAATTTGAATTTCAACTTACGGCCTTTTCCAGGTTTTGGAATACTTCTTTCTTCCTATAAAATAAAATTAAAATGAGTTATGTCAATTTTAATTATATAGTTTCGTATTCATTTTTTTTATTATATTTTACATTAAACGTTTCATTTCAAAATGTCGACTAAAAAAGAGAAACCCATGAAGCAATCACATTATATTATGTTGGAAAACTAGAGTAGTAGAGTGTGAAGTCTTAATCCAAAATCAGTAGATCCCAGTTCGACTCCGTCACTTTCAGTCCTGTAACTAACTCCCAAGCAATAAATCACGTGATCATTTATTTTATACGACAACAATTTCCAAGAGCATATTACAATTTTTCTGCAAAATATGAATACAAAATTTCTTCCGAATTAAGTAAATTTAAATAGGTATTAAGTTTAAGTCTTTTTTCATTTAATTCTTTTTAAAGCAATAAATGAAACAACAAATACAGAATTACTTTTTAAGCATTTTTTCCCCCATTATATTCTGATTTTTGAAGGTCTTTCATTATTGTATCAAATTTCGACTAATTAGACATGCTTTTTTTTTAATTCAATAAAATATAAATAATTACTTTAAACGTTTTCATTTTTTATTAAATATTCGCTAATAAGCTACATTTAAATTACATTAATACATTACATTTATTTTTTTGAACATTTTCTTTTCTACATTGTAATTACACGTATGTATATGGATAGACTTCAATTTTCTCCACCCTCCAACTCTTCAGACATCCATAATAGTGAAAATTTGATGATGGAATGCTCAAGCCCTTGATGATTTCAATATTATTGTCATACCCATGTAGACTTTACATCACTCAGACCCCTCACATATAGAAGTTAATATGTCTATTTAAATACACAGAAGATGAATAGGCAGAATACAAGCTGAATATGTAATACTTAAATACAAGTATATGTCCATACTGAAAATGTAATTATAAGAGATTTGAACTCACTTTCAAGCACTCTATAGCTATTCACTCCATCTTATACAACCAACTTACATGACGATAAAGATAAATAATCTCCAATATGTGTTTGTGTTCTGCCCATTTCTTTTCTGTGTATTTAAATCAACATATTAAGATCCTATATGAGAATGGTCAGAGTGACAAAGTCAATTTATGCCAATAGTGTCAAGAGCTTTGAGCATTCTATCATCAGATTTTTGAGGATATAGATGGATGAAGAGTTGGAGGGTGGAGAAGATTGAATCATGTCCATTAAAGTTTGAAGATTGCTATTTTAATATAAATTAAGAACTAATTATACATGTATGTAAGAGATAATGATCTGGTCGGACTGATGAGTGCTGGTTTAAGGACAAAATATGTATATTGGAGATCATTTATTTATTTCACATGTATGTGGTCATGTGTATTGGTTGTACAAGAAAGTAACTTCATTTGCTTCCATAAATTTTCCAAATCCATAATAAGGTTTAAACCAACTTTTCATACTATTGAAATTAAGCCTGTTGCAAATAAAAAATGTCTAGATAATGTGATTAATTAATTAAATACAAGATTTTAATTTATATTATTATACTATATTTAGGAATATTATCATTTAGCTAGCAAATTTTCTTGCTACGCTGCATTAATTGATAAAACAGTTTAATCTTATATCTTTTTTCATCATAGCTGTGCCACTTACTGTAAGATTTAATAACTAATATATGTCTGGTGATAAGTGTCCCCTATCCAGCTCTATCCTATTTAAACTATAATGTCCAATATGAAGTCACGTGATAAAGACGTAATATTTTATTAGTTTTAATCTTACAGAGCAAAATATGTTTCCAGAAATCCTCTACATTAGAAAGTTGAAAAAGAAAACATTATTCAAACAGACTAATTTATTTATCCATGATATTTAAATTATCAATTAGTGATTTTTTTTGCTATTATTTTCTGATTAAAAATAATTTGAGACCCATTTACCGCCCAATAATTGGATAGTTAATTAAGTTGTTGCAAACGTTGTCTTTCTGAAAAAAAAAAAATCTAAAATTTGTTTAAAAATAGCTTCAGCTATATAAAAGAAAACAATTCCTCTACATAAATTCAAACCCAGTCATTATAAGAACAAGGATAAGCACTACCAAATACTCCCCAGATAAACTTCTTATAATAATATAATAACAAATAATTATTATTACAATCATACAATATTATTATCTTAGATAAATATTAGAAATTGCTAATAATACCAGCATGGACTTAGTAACTATCACTTTTAAGTGTGAACGTATGTTTTGTTCTCTCGGCTTGATAAACGTAACTGTAAATTGATATCGTAAATATATAGTAGTTTAAAAATAAATCAGTCTATAAATAACCCACTGTAGAGCAAAGATTTATCCAACCGATCTTTATAAAGATGCAGTGGAGAAGTCGGTACAGGTCAGATTCGTTAAAAATAAAATTCAGATTTTCCAAATTCGAACTTCCAGATCGAAACCGACGTCGTTGAATCGTGTGTGTGCGCGTACGCGCGCTTAATAATAGATAGCTCAGTCTGATAAAAGTTGTATGAAAGCTTTTACTTACTTATTGTTGCTGTCTCCTATGGCCTATTTTTTATTATAAAAGTTGCAATACTATGATTACATATCAAATAGCCATTCAGAGCCCCCCTCCCGCAAGTGAAAATTTTAAAAAAATTGCTACCAATAAGATAATTTTTATTATGCTGAGCTAACTTTTCACCTAATTTTATTTTATAATTGTGATTCGTACATAATCTATCATTTTAACAGACCTCATGATGTAACCGTTAGATAATCCACGTGACACACCCATAATCTAGGTTTTGAATTCGAGTAGGATTTTTTAGTTTATCTGGCAGGGAGGAATTTCTAAACAGCCTGATATTTGTTTATAGGTATATTTAATATTTCCGTAGTATATTTAATGCTTGATAGTTTAATAGTTATATCACTAATTTTAGTTGAAGAGAAATAACCTAGATCGATCAAGGTGTGTCAAAAAGACTGACTATAAAAATAAAACGTATATAATATAATAAAGTCGTCAACACTACACGGTGAAGATTTCATGATATAAATATAGCACTCATAAATCTGTTTTATCTTCACTGAGAAATATTTCACTTAATTATATAAATAAGTCCGTTAAAATTAAACTTTTCACTTCTTACTTTGGGAAGGTCGTAAACTTTTAACTTTTCGCATGAATGTTATAATATAAAAAGCATTAGTAAAATTATAATAGTTTACTTAATTTTAAGTTTTTAGTGCAAAATTACTTACTATTTTAATATTATAAGGTGAATGCAAAACGGCTGCGATATTTGCGGACATTGTAATCCAGGCGTTGATGCGCGAGTGGGAGGTGTTAAATTCATTCGTGATAAATATATGTCTGTAATCTTGATTATTATAAATGTGTTTCCTCTTTTTTTTAAAATCTAAGATAATATTACAAACGTGATTTTAAACCTGTTTACGAACTATTCTGCGGGCTTATTTAGATTAATATAATTACATGAATCATTAATATTATTCAAATCAGTATAAGAGTGATATATATAAAGAAAGAATTGAATGACTACATATGTGAATCAATGAAATTACCTTAATATATGCGTGTGTACGTTAAAAGCTGTCTTTGTTTTGTTGTTAAATTGCCGTTTTTTATCTTGTGGGCTCTGGTTTTCATAACTCCATAATCCTCTTAGGCATATCATAAAAATATAAATGAAACAACTGATAATGAATATCCCAACTCCATTCCTCGTTGGCAATAAACATGAAATCATTTACCTACATTGCATGCACTAATTTATTGACTTCTTCATGGTTTTATTTATCTGAACTACTTAATCGGATTTATATACGTATAAAATGTGTTCGCACACAATTCTGCCTGCACTACTTAAGAATCTTAAGAGTTATTGGTATTACTTTATTGTGGTAGTTATGTTCTCACTTAAGCCGTAGATTTTATATCTACTTTATTTTTATATTTATTTTATTTTTACATGATAACACACCAAATACTGAACTGATCCAAGAGGTTTAATTGCTGTCTGAAACAAACAATTCTTTTGCATTACTAATGATAATTAAACTCTTTTTTTTTTTAGGGGGAGGGGATAAATATATCTCAATATACAATTGTATTAATATATAACTTGTTTGTCGAACTTGATTGTTATTCAGGTCATAGCTGAGCCATTTAATAAATATTTTAAATCTTTAAACTTTAAATTTGAAAAAATAATTCTGACACCCACATTTAAATATATATGTAAAACACATGCGCTATAAAAGAAATAATCATGAAAACCTACACAGAGATTAAAAAAAACACTTGACTGAAAAAGGTTTAATACTAAATAAAGTACTAGCTTAAAAATGTGTTTTAAATTTAATTAAAAACAATAATAATCTAATCATGTTATTTCTTAGGAGTTCAGGACTCCGGTATTGTAACCACGTAAAAAAAAAAAATCAGGGACTTGTTTATATAGTTTTAAAAACCCTTTATATATATATATTAATTATACGCTTTCAAGAAATGAAGGAAATATATTTACAGTTCTGGATAATGAGCAAACATTTTAAACTTTGTGGCTAATTATTCTAACGTGTAAAATATAAAATGCGCCAACACGCACGAGCTCACAAAAGCTGAAAACAAATAAAGAATTTTTTTTAAAATATATATTTTAATTACTAAGAGCTTTCAGGGTCAGAACCCTCATATTCATAGCCATCTTGTAAATAGACAAGTAAATTGATTAAGAGCGATGTAAATTTAAGCAAATGTAATAGTTACGTATTCCATTTCCTGGATATTTTGTAGCAAGAGTCTTTTCTATTTATGGCGTCATTATCTCTAGCGATAAAATATAATGTAAAGGCAGATGCTTATAATTTTTCAAAAATTGAAAAACTTCATTAGCTGTTTTCAGTTAGATCAAAATGACAAAAATCTATTTCTAACCATTTAACAATAGAGAAGCATTTTAAGCAGCCTTTTTTGTTTCATTCTTAGAATTCCCATAAATGATCATTGGAAGGGTATGGTCACGTAAAGAAGATGTCTTAAGAAAGATTATGAAACTAATATTAAGTTAGATACAACTGGGTAAAAACAAAAGGTCATCAAAAAACCAGTTAGAAAAAATGAATAGGTAGAGAAATTAGAGAAAGAATTTTACAGGAATATTTATGAGTTAACAAAAAGTGTGATAAGTAAAAATCATGTGATATCACAGGGGAATGTACGCACATGTCCCAGTGTTGACAGGTTTTCTCTCAAAGCTTCTACAGCACCATCTCTGAAGCAATGCATGTATTAAATAGTAATATATTTTAGCTATTCACAAAAAAAAATTTCAGATACTAACTTACTGGATCAAGAGTTATGCAGGAAATGTAATAATATGTTTAAGATCCTAACCAAGGATAGAACAATGAGACAATGGCTAACATTATTTTTTTAAAAACTACTAAATTGATACTGCTATATTTCATAAGATTTATACCGTACAAGGCAGTGAAGCCAAGAGTCACCAGAATATTTTCAAGTGATATATAAAATTTGGTACTTACATAGCATGCCTAGCCATTTTACTTTAAATAATCCATTTTCAGGGGTTTCCAACACATGGTATAAACAATTCTGCTGAATATTATATTCAATATTAAAATGATAAATAAATGAAATTCAAAAGTTCAAAGGGTTGTAATTAAATTATTTTGTTAATGTAAATTCACTACACCAACCGTGAATGAATGTCAATGCACTCACAAATGATATTTTGGAACATTCTAACCATGTTCCTGTCCAATCATGCCATTGCATTTCTGTTTACACATAAAGTGTCATATCATGTCCATTACAACACACACTTTTTAGGTGGGTACTATCCTGTAATTTTGAAAATATTCCACTGTACTTTGTTCTGTTGATGAAAGATTCCAAATTTTAATCACATTTCCAAAAATGATAAGGCAAAAGAGGAATGTTAATAAAATCACATGTTAATAAATGCCTGCTCCCCCCAAAAAAATAACGATAATTTTAACCATGTTATCTGTTTGCCTCATGTTAAGTGTTCACTATGTGTTAACATTTGGACATTATGTTGTGAAGCAAATTTATTAAAAATGTATTCAATTTGTATTAAAGTTAACAGTCTACACATATTTAAGGAAATATTTTTTTTTTAAAAAAAATGTAAACAAATACTTTGACCCTGAAAATTGTTTATATATTTTTTCTCAAGCTTGTTAACTTTAAAAAATATTAACAAATGTATTCTAAATTGAATATTAATTTTAAAAAAATTGGATACATTTTTGTAATAAATTCCATTAACATAATATCCAAATGTTAATATGTGGTGAACACTCAACATGAGGCAAACGGATAACACATGGTTAAAGTTATATTTCTTGACATTAATTAACACATATTGATTTTTTAATATTTCTTTCTCCTTATCATTTTTGGAAATGTGATTCAAATTTGGAAAACTTTACTAGAAGAACAAGATGCAGTAGAATATTTTCAAAATTACACGATAGTGCCTGCCCAAAAAGAGTTTGTTAGACACCATACGACATTTTATGTGTGAATGGAGATGCAATAGTGTGTTTTGAAATCAACATGGTTAGAAAACTCCAAAATATCATTTGTGAATGCATTGACATTAGCTTATAGTTGGTATAGTGAATTTACATTAAAAAAATTTAAGTACATGCCTTTGGACTTTTGTGTTATTTACTTATCATTTTAATAAATAAACAAAAAATTAAATACTGAGTATAATACTCAGCCATATTGCTTATACCATGTGTTTAGAAGACTCTGAAAATGAATTATTTAAAACAAAATGGCTGGCAAACTTTCTACAGACATATTACATAAGTACCCAAAATTTTGTAATGGCTGACAAGCATCAGAAATCAAGTTTGAATGTATAAACCATAATATCACATTTTATGCCATAACATATAACATATACATTGATTCAGAGATGTGACTGCAAACAGCTAAAAAAAAGAACCAATTATCTTATTACTAGAAAATATCTCTGTAAACCAATAAGAAAATATAGAGAAAAGTCTATTAGTCCTGAAATTATATTTGGAAAAAAAGCTGGATAAAACTAAAATACTGATATGTTGAAAATAATATAATTTCATTTAAACCTCTATTAATAAATAATTCAGCAAACTCATAGCAGCTGTCAAAGTATTCAACTCTTAAATATATCAAAAGGCATTCATTCCAGTTTACATGGAACAAAATTATATATATATAATTCAAACAAAATTTATTTAATACAGTATTCAAATTTTAAACAATATATTCATTACCGGAAGTACTTTCGATTGTATCACTGATAATTTTTATCAATTATTAATACAAATGTACAGAAAATAAACTTATATTAACCATCATTCAATCCATTCAAATTTCCCACAAATCTGTTGTTTTTATATTAGCTGATTGTCAATTCATTAAACCCTCTCTATTCCTAGATATCATCATTGCCTCCTTAATTTTTCGTTTTTCATTACACCTTTCAATTTGAATAATTTTTACATCACTATTGTCAAATTTGAAACCATAATTACATGCTCTATTGTGATCAAAAATAATTGATGGAGTATTCATATTTACTGAGGATACATTTTATTTCTGTACATGTTTATACAATATCTTATGATGAAATAAAATGTATCTTCAGTAACTATGAATACTCCATCAATTATTTTTGATCACAATAGAGCATGTAATTACGGTTTTAAATTTGACAATAGTGATGTAAAAATTATTCAAATTGAAAGGTGTAATGAAAAATTAAGGAGGCAATGATGATATCTAGGAATAGAGAGGGTTTAATGAATAGGCAATCAGCTAATATAAAAACAACAGAATTGTGGGAAATTTGAATGGATTGAATGATGGTTAATATAAGTTTATTTTCTGTACATTTGTATTAATAATTGATAAAGATTGTCAGTTATACAATCGAAAGTACTTCCGGTAATGAATATATTGTTTAAAATTTGAATACTGTATTAAATAAATTTTGTTTCATTATCATTATATAATTTTAAAATACAGACATTTAATGGTACATATATATATATATATATTGTAACCGGACCACCATACAACCCCTTTATTATCTCGGTTGTAACTATTTCTTGATGAGCATATTGTAGGAAGGAACCCATCGATTAGCTTTCCCCAATACAGATGTCACCCCCCCCCTACAACAATATTTTCTGCTCATCAGAGAATGTAGCACCATAGAGACTGGAAACACCTAGAAATTTCTGTGTTTGGTTTTCCAAATGGCACCACTAGAGTTCCATCTCACTACAACCTGACTTAACCTAGGTCTAGTTATGCCAGACATAGCTCAGGAGGCATGAAATTCTTGTGAACAAGTGCAATAAATGACAAGTGATGCAACATGAAAGACTGGATTGGTTTTATATACCAATAAATTTATTTAACAATATTTATTTCCATAACAATGTTTGGATCATAAGTCCTCCACAGTTATTGTGGCTATATCAATATTTGGATAATAACTCAACAAAAGTTTATTACTAGTTCATGTTTGACACAGTTCCTTTTTGGGATCCCATTTTCCTGTATGCGCATATATGCTCCTAGGTTAGGTGGATCACTTTTTCATCATTGATGACATATTTATCTGGGGTATCCATTAATTCTTGTGTTATGACTCTTGTATAGAATATTATTCTGATCCAAGTAAAGATGTATTTTACTTATAAGCATTTATAATTCCTTCAGGAATAGATAGATATTATGTCTCAGCATTTGTAATTCTTCCAGGTATAAACATATTTTGTATATCAGCATTTATAATTCATCCAGATATAAACACATTTTATATATGAGCATTTGCAATTTATTCAAATATAGACATATTTGGTATATAAACAGTTATAATTTATTCAGATATAGACATATTTTATTAATGAGCATTTATAATTTATTTAGTTATAGCTATATATAATATCTCAGCATTTCTAATTCATCCAGGTATAAACATATTTTGTATATCAGCAATATAAACAGTTATAATTCATTCAGATATATATGTCTATTATATGCAAGTGTTTAATATTTATTCAGGTATAGTCATATATGGTATATAAACAGTTATAATCCAATCAGGTATAGTCATATTTTTATTTAGTCATAGCTATATATAATATCTCAGCATTTCTAATTCTTCCAGGTATAAATATATTTTGTATATCAGCAACATAAACAGTTATAATTCAGATACAGATGTATATTATATGCATATAAAAAGATAATCATTTATGATTTACCTTATTAAAAACGCACTTTGATTATAGACATTTAAGGCATTTAAGTATTTATGATTTATTGCCAATAAAATGTATTTTACATAAAATATAATCATTTATGATTTATTTTAAGAAAGTTGTTTTTCTTTCTTTTTTATTATAAACACATATAAGTATTTAATATTTCATAAATTTGTTACTTTCATTTTCATCTGGTGTGTTCATCCACTTCAAGTTACTATTGTATTTCAAAAAGGGATTGGTTTATTTAAGCTCAATAACATTATTTACTTTCCATGGTATTCACCCAGGCAGGCTTAGAGATTCATGGCAATGGACAGAGAAAAAGCTATTACTGATTAGCCTATCATCCTTATGATTTCCTTATTAATACTTTCCTTTTTAAGATCTAATACTATAGGGCTCACAATTAGTAAAAGCTAGATTTCTCAGCTGGGATCAGCAGTGTGGCTGTAAATATTATATTCCAAATGTTAGTCTGCACTAAAATCAGATGTCAACTAAAGAGCTAAGCAGCACTTACATAAAACTATAGAACTTTTTAACTTTTACTTTCTTGTGAACTTCAAACTCCACTATTTATACCTGATCTATTCTCTGGATTTAAGACAACATGATCCACACTGTCTCTCATTTGTCACACAGCTTTCATTTAAGCCCAAGTGACCTTCTCTTCTTGATGATTGGACCACTTCTTTTAGTGGACAGATGAGGAATTATGTAGATTAAGCCATGCTTTCCAATTTGATAAGTTTGCCTCAAGTGAATATTATATTTTGTACAACATCATTTCAAAAATTAAAAATATAATATTTTAATAAATGCCAGCTTTAAATAGTTAGAGAAGTATTTATTATTTCATGATTTAAAATTATAAAAATCAATAATGAAGATTTATCTTTTTTTTCCCTCAATTATAGAAAATAATGATTTTCTTTTAAATTTAAACATTTTGCTTTTTTTTAAAAAAAGAAAAAGATTATAGAAAAGTTGGTTTCTCTCATATACATCAATCACTTTAGGTGGAAGGGGAAAATAAATCTTAAAATATATATGTGAAACAGAGTTTCTGTTTCAATATATATATATATAATATTACAAATCGATATCTATATTTCTTCAAAATAATATACATAAATTTATAAACAAATATTAGAAAATACAGTACTAAATAGTTTATAAAAATATATCTATAACCGTCACTTAGAAGCACTTTCAACTATCTTTGTAGTTTTTATCAACTAATACTTTTAAAATGTCAGCTTTCCCCTAACTCCATGATGTCAACTTTCTGATAATTCTGTGATCTTAACATTTGCTGTTTGCCTATTAATTAAATTTTGCTTGTATTTATATATTAACATCACTTCTTTAATTTTTCTTTTATTATTATTTCTTTCAGTTTCCAATATTTTTATGTTACTATAATTAAAATTAAAACCATATATACATGATTTATTATGGTCATAAAAGACAAAAGCTGATAAATTATCATTACTTTTATAATTTTGTTTTGTATTTTGAACTCTTTTTAATAATAACAAGTGTTCTTTTGTTCTTTTTTCCAATGTGCACCTCGATTCACCTATATATACACTGCCATACCTACAGGTCCATTTGTAAATGATACATTTATTTGTTAATAAAGTCTTATCCTTTGAATTATTTATCAATTTATTCAATGTTGATGGTGCATAAAATGCAATATCACATACACCTTTATAAATTTTCTGGTGCTTGTCTTATAGATAAAGATTCCATTGGATGGCGCCGTTTTCAAGCTAAAACTATAAAATATGAACATTCATGGGCCGTTGATTATAATAATTTTTCTGTGCTTTTTTGTAATGCGAAAATAAAAACAAAACAAAATCGTCTTTTATAAATATTATTTTTTATTAACATATACAATTTAAATGATAATAATAAATGTAAAATAAAATCAACAAATTACAATTTAATTCGTGTTTTTTATATCGTATACTTTTTAAATTGTGTTACGGCTTTTTTTTATCAATTTTCTATCGGATATTTTTTTACTTGTGTTATGGCTTTTTTTTTTGCTGTTATTTAACTAAAAAATAATAATCATAATAAAAAGTAAAATTTCTTAGACTATTTTTTATTTTTTTAATCTTCATTTTACATTTCTTTTTTTTTTTTTTTACAGAAGAAAGAGATATTACGGCTATTTTTTACTTGAAATAGAATGACAATAAAAAGTAAAAGTTATTACTGTTAGTTTTAGGGTTAGTTTTAGGGTTAGGGTTAGTTTTAGGGTTAGGTTTAGGTTTAGTTTTATAGTTAGGGTTAGTTTTAGGGTTAGTGTTCTGTTGTTTGTAATGCTAAAATAAAAAAATTCAAAATCGTAACTGTACTTGGACAAAATAAAGAAAGTCAAACTTTTTTAAACAACAACAAACACATATAAATGTCTTCTTTACTTACTAAACATGTTTATAATATTTGCTTTTTATGAAATTTACAAAAAAATGTGTATATTTGTACTTTTCTTACTGGATATTTTTTTGGTACCACTCTTTTTTACTTCAAAAATATACATATGGTGTCTCATGGAATGTTACGAACAGTACATTACTTGACACGTTATCTAATTGCAACTCACTAAAAACATAGATATTTAACATTTTCCCAATTAAAACTTCAATACAGTACGTTGTAAAAAGTCTTAGAATTATTACTTTAAAAAATCTGAACATTTCAATACTCTAAAATAAAATAAAAATCCAATGAAAACAACATTTCCATCCAATTCAAATACAAACTCTCTCAACAAGCCGTAACTATTTTATAAACTGTGCGAATTTGGAAAATGTAATTGCTGTGATGCAACATACATGCTGTACTGTGACGCGACATAGCGACCTGCATTCTGTAGCACAACAAAAATTTGTATTATAGAAAATGCAGGTTCGAATGTGTCGGCCGCGGAAACAGCATTTTTATGTGTTTTGGCATGAAAACCGTGCCATAGAATGGGGTCTTTAGCTATAAGATGAGTACCAATTTTCTTAATGAAACTTGCCTGTTGATTTGAAATATATGGTATTGATATCCAAAAAATTTTATCAGAAGAATTAACATTATTATTAATTTTATTTTTATATTTAGAATTAAAATTTTTAACAGTATAATAAACACAATCATAATTATATCCGACGTTTAACAATTTCATTATAATAAATTTCAATATTTTTGGTTTTATCTGATGCATATTTACATAGGTTGTCATTTCTAAATAATAAGGACTTCAAACCTGCCATTTTATGTGACATTTGTACCTTTGATTCATATGGAATATATCCTCTATTTGTTATTGATTTCAGAGTCATATAGTAATCCAGTTTATCTTTGTTTCTAGCTATCTTGAGATCTAAAAATTGAACACACATTGAATTTTCAACTGTTTAATCAATTTTATGCTCTTTATATTATTTAATTCATTAAACAAATCATTAATAGCATTTGGCTTTCCACAAACAAAAACATAATCAACATATTGATTGTATAAAATAATGTTTTTCTGATAATATTCCTTTTTCAAAATATTTTGTTCATATGTAGATATAACAAAATTGCATATTTGGGCAACTGTATGAAGACCCATTACCCAGCCTTTACTCATTTTATAAAATTCATGCTTAAAAATCACATAAATATTTTTATCAATAAAGTTTAATGTTTCAACAATAAATTTTATTATTTTAATATTAATATTTTTTAAATTTAATGCATTATTAATTATTTTAATAGAAGACATCCTATCAATTGATCCATACATTTCACTGACATCAATGGTACAAATTACATCGTATCTATCAATGACAACATTATTAATTTTACCAACGAAATGAAATGAAAAATGTAATGTTACAGGAAATTCTTGGTTTTCTTAAATGTCGGATACAATTATGATTGTGTTTATTATACTGTTAAAAAATTTAATTCAAAAAATATAAAAATAATACTAATAATAATGTTAATTCTTCTGTTAAAAAATTTTGGATATCAATACCATATATTTCAAATCAACAGGCAAGTTTCTGTAAGAAAATTTATAAAGGTATATGTGATATTGCATTTTATGCACCACCAACATTGAATAAATTGGTAAATAATTCAAAGGATAAGTCTTTATTATAAAAAGAAAAGTGTATCATTTACAAATGGATGTGTAAGTGTGGCAGTGGATATATAGGTGAATCAAGATGTACATTGAAAAAAAGAACAAAAGAACACTTGTTATTATTAAAAACGGTTCAAAATACAAAATAAAATTATAAAAATAATGATAATTTATCAGCTTCTATCTTTTACGACCATAATAAATCATATATATATGGTTTTGATTTTAATTATAGTAACATAAAAATATTGGAAACTGAAAGAAATAATAGTAAAGAAAAATTAAAGAAGCGATGTTAATATATAAATACAAGCAAAATTTAATTAATACGCAAGCAGCAAATGTTAAGATCATGGAATTATGGGAAAGTTGATATCATGGAATTATGGGAAAGCTGAAATTTTAAAAGTATTAGTTAATAAAAACTACAAAGATATTTGACCGTGCTTCTAAGTGACGGTTATAGATATATTTTTATAAACTATTAAGTACTGTATTTTTTAATATTTATTTACAAATTTACATATATATATATATGGTAAAAGCCTGAAATCCAGGCAAAGCCACTTGGAGCATTGATGCTAGACAAAATCAATGAAATATAACGTTACTGGGCCACCGCAACTTTTTCTTTTTTTATACAAGGTTTTTTTTTTATATAATATTGATTAAACGAATAATTTTTATTTCATTTAGAACATGATTTATTTATTATTAAACAAATTTTGATATTCATTTTCGTTACTTTTTGTGGGTTTTTTGTTGGAACCTGATATTTTTTCAACAAATTTTGCTAATTGTATTTTTTTCTTTTTATCATTTTAAAACTTCGGACCGTTTCATGATGTCAAAAAAATTTGTTTGAATCCCACCACCAAAAAAATAGAATACAATTATTTGCGACTTGTTTAGAACTTAATTCTACCTTTCTTTTATTTTTATTTTTTTGGCTTGACTAAATGGTTTTTCTTATTATTATTAATTTTTCTTTTTTTTAAAACACAACTTGTTTTCACTTTGATTTAGATTATGTTTGAATTAGCCTTTTTCTTTTGGCTACTACAAGAAACAATTTTTTGAGCAGGGGAGAGGGGGGAATTCGTACTGTTATTATTAACAAAAAGGCAACAAAAATAGTCAATTATTTTAACAGCGCTGAAAAAAGAGAATCAACTTTGGGACTTGTTTCAAATTTTGATTTCTTTTTGGTTGACGTAATTGTTTTTCTTAATATTAAATCAAAATTTACTTTTGTGTTTTTGCCGATTCAAAAATTGTTTTCAAACACCCACCCCCACACACTCGGAAAAAGAATTGTAAACCAAAAAGTCAAGAATTTAACTTTTTTTCTTTTTTTTAAACAACTTTTTCTCACTTTTTACTTTGATTTCTATTTTGTTCGAATTACCTTTTTTTTTTAGCCTTCTACAATAAACTGCTTTTGGGGGGGGTGGTGGGTATTTTGTAATTTGTTATTCTTAACAAAAAGTCAACCAAAGTTGTCATTTAATTTAACCCCGCTGCAAAAAATTGAATCCAAATACTTGTCAATTTCTAATGAAATAAAAAACAACAAAAAAGGACACAAACTTTGGACTTTTTAAAATTATTTATTCGATTTTATTGCTGTAATAAAAAGTAGACATTATGTTTGCCTGACAAAAAAAAAACCACACAATCTCACACACTTTCTGTACTCGGCAATTTATCTGAAGAAAAGTCTCAAAATTGCACGTTCATCTCAGACCTTTTAGTGGTCTCAAATATTTTCCCCACCACGCTGAAACGTGACTTAGCATGTGGGCTTTGGCGAAACATGTTCGAACATACACTTTGCCAATTTTTTATATATTAACCTTTTTTTCAAGAAGGGTGGGGACCATATGACAATTATTAATAATTAACAACATTTTTTAAATCGAAATGACATTACTCTATTACAGAGATTTGAAAAAGTCATACCGCCTTGAAATTTAAACAACCTCATGCGATACGGTAATCAGCTATGAATAGAATGAATATGCGTAAATAGCTTTGAAGCACAAATCAGGCCGTAATATTTTTGTGCAATGTCATGTAAAGTGGCCTATCTCAATGGGTTAATACAATACGTAAATGTTGTATTAGCCTGTAAGGCCGCGGCCGCCGAAATGGCATTTTTATGTGTTTTGACACATAAACAATGCCCCAAGTGGCCGTGCCTGGATTTCAGGCTTTTACCATATATATATATATTAAAAACTATATATGAAAAGCCTTTTCAAGCACATGGATTTGTGGCCTTCTCAAATGTTAAGGATCTATTTTAACATTAACCTATTATTGCAGATACAGATAGAAAGCCATCTAGTATTCTATAATGGAGTTAAATAATAATAACCAAATAAAGTTTGAATAAAAGGAAATAAAATTATGACACATAGATGCAATAAAAATTGAAGAAATTGATTCTATAACATAACTTTGTACAGAATAAATGAAAACATCTTTTGTAATTCAATTGTTACTAATTTTCTACTTTTCTGAGACAACATAATACCTGATAAAATGAAGATACACACAAAAAATGTACTTTTTTTAAAATAATATTTAGCTTTTTTTCCTGCCTAATATGCTTTCAATTTGCTTTTACTATATTAGATGCATATAACTTTATAAAAAGAAAACAAACAATTCATTAAATTATATAAATATTAAGGGTATAACTAAAAATATTTAAAATATACATTTTAATTGTAAAGAAATCTATATTAAATCATAACATTTCTGTGCAAAAGTATTATCATGATGATAGTAACAATATATCACAAAAGGGATTAAACTTTTATATTACTCAAATTACAAAGAAATCAAGTCATATATCACATGATCTAATTTAATGAATAAATATAATATTATCCCAAAATTTATAATACATTAATACCATAATAAACAAAAATTATATTGATAAATATATAAAAATTGGATGGGTAAATAACACAAGTCTAGAAAAATTAATCGATAATTATGAAATAAGAGATGATATAAAATACAAAAAAAAAAAAATTCTACATAAAATTAATTGTAATGTTTGCAATATGATTTACTACAGTCACACAGGGAAACATTTAGATGCTAGAGCCTAAAAACATAATTCAATTAATAGATGAGATGATAAATCCAATTTATGCATTCACTGCTTAACATATGGGCATAAAATAGATGCTTCAAAAACATTAAATTTTTCAATTACATTAAAGATTCAAAAAAGAGATAAATATATGAAACATATTACATAACACATAATTTAAATATTTGTATGAATATTTATAAAAGTTCAATAAATGTAGTTAATAATTGGCTAATTAAAAGTGAATGGAAAATTATATAATAATGTAGTATATATAATATTGTAAAGGGTATATTTTTATTTATTCTGTATATTGTTATATTATATAGTCAATTCTTTCAATTTTTGTTGAATCCCTATATCAAAATTTTATTTTATTGATGCTTTATTTTGGTATCATAAATTTCTATCTTAAATAATTGGTTAACATTAAAGTAGATGTTTAACACTTGAGAAGGGCACTAAACCATGTGCTGAAAATGGCTTTTGTGTATAGTTCTTAATTTATGTGGCTGCTATATATAATATCTTTGTTATTTATTGTAACAATGAATTAGAAGATAATAACAATTACAAATACATTGGTCACACTATTAATATATGTGGACACATAATGAATAACATTAATCATAGAATTAAATTCAGAAGAAACAATAAAATATATTAATAAAACATATGAGTGACAGAACAAACAGGTACTACTACATTGTTAAAAAAATTAAAAGACTCAAATGGAACTAGGCTGGACATATTGCTAGAAGAGCTGGTAATAAATGAAATGTTGAAGACCTAAATTGGATGCCAAGATGTTGTGAAAGAGCTAGATAGAGAGCACATGTGAGATGGACGAATGAAATGAGAATGTTTGCTGGTGTGTTGTAATAATTTTAGAACATGATATTTATCAACAATTAATGTGTTTTATTAGTATTTTAATTAAATGCATATCTGATAAGATGATAAAATAATTCATATAATGAATTCTTATCACTACCATAACTTCAAATATTAATGTTAATAGTGTTTTATTCTTCCTCTTTTATTATTCGTCATAAATGTTTATCTTTTTATAGAAATTATTTACAAACAATGATAAATAACGTGAAGTATAAATTTTAAGTTTTAATTTTCCGTTGTCATTTCAAAACAAATTTTCAACAAAGCCAAAATATATATTTAAATTTTCTGATTTATATCTTACAATGAGAGTCTCATTGGAAAGCTTACGATGTTCAAGTTAGGAATAATGCTATGATTTTTCAAATAAGAATTTCAAGTCAGATAGAGTTACCTGATGCTACCTCATCTAAATAATCAATATTAGTGGATTACTTAATGTAAATTGCATGACAGACGTCACCAATTTAGTACACTGATTGTGTGACGCAATTCATCATTAAAATAATTTGCTGTGGCGATCTTTTTCTGATAATTCAAAAACTAAATTGATACTTGTGATCACTTCCTTCTGCTGGATTAGCTTTATCTAAGATGTGTGGAATATCTAATACGAATTAAATGTAAGTTATTTAAATTTTCTGGTTATTGTTATTATTTTTATTATTAGGAGTAGTAGGTCCATAGACAATAGTGCATTAGTGTCTACGTATAAATGATTTACAGTTTCATGTTAATATATCTGTTTGTAATATTAATTTTGAAAATATATTATTAATAAGATAAGATATTTTACGGTAATATCTCCGCACTAAAACTCAATATATATTTATTTATATTATTCTATTTATTTCTATACTTAGCGCTTTCGAAGGAACGATGCCTTCATTTTCAAAGCTATAGATATTACCGTAAAATATCTAATCTTATTACATATATAAACCACACATTTAGTTATTTAATAATTAAAATATATTATTATAACTTTCAAACTTTTAATTTTATATATATTTTTAAAAATTGGTTTTAGTTTTTATATGCTTACCAATCATAAATTTTTCATTTTTAATTAAAAGAGCATTTGAAAAAAAATACTTTAGTACAATTGTAAATACAGCAGTATTATATGGCATATTAAATAGTCGTCGTCGTCGTCGTCATCATCATTATTATTATTATTATTATTATTATTATTATTATTATTATTATTATTATTATTATTATTATTACAAAATAGAACGATTAGAACTCAGAAAGTCATGTGACACTTCAGCCTGCAACTGACAAAGTTATGTTTTGATCCAAATTTCTTTAGCTCCCAAATCCATAACTTTATTACTAGTCTACATAATACAAGATATTATTATTATTATTATTATAAGATGCTATAAAGCCTAACTATTTCCTGGAAATCACGTGATGTCATGCACTTTATTATAATCCTTTGCTATTGACATGTTACAACCTTATTCTTATATAAATTTTTGATAACTAATGAAAATACAATTAGTTATTTAATTTAATTTTTTTTATATAACTAATCGTTAACAAATATAAAATAATCTATAATATTTCTAATCAATATTTACTAATAGCTTATTAATTTTTCCATTCAGTCGGTATATTTGAGTGTCATAAACTACTTAGACTCTATTCTGCATTTTGCTACATTTGCATAACTAAGAAGTTGCCTAATTCATTTTTATAGCAAATAAATTCAATGATCATGGATGATTTTAAATATGTTAATGAGAGACTTCAATAATACTGAGAAATGCTAAAACAAGCTGATCTTGCTAATGGAACAGATCCAAGACTTATCTTTGACAGTTTGCAAGAAAGTTCATTTCTAAGTTTTGAATTTTTTGGCTGCTTAAAAAGACATTTGGTTGTGCATCCAGAAAGGAGATAATAATCTGAATGTATTTCTCAGACAAAAAATAAGTAGAATCTAATTCATAGATTTAATATCGCTTCCTTGAGCCAATGACCCTTTTGGAATCTGATTGATAAATATGTGAAAGATAGATAGAAATTACAAAAAAGTAGACTTTATTGTTTCTATAATATTTGTTATCTAATCCAGACAGTGTTGACATTAAAACATTAAAGAACCAGACATTCTCACTGTTTATGAGTTCATTAATTTGTTTGATAAAGCCAAGTAAAATACCAAAGCCATAGAATACTATGACTGAAAAATAATTTTTAATCATCAATGGTACTGGTATGGTAGTAATTTTAATTAGAATTTATTGTATTATTTTAACATCAGAGTGGCATTATAAATTTTAATAACTTCTTAAATTATTAATATCAAGGGAGTAATGTAATGTTATGTGATATTGGAGATTATTTAATAGATTTTACAAATAATGTAACTGTTTTGGAAAGCAATGCTTCAGGGCTTCAAGTAATATTGCAAGGGTTATCAGGTTAAAGTAAGGAAGTAAAACAAAATTTAAATGTTAAAAAGACTAAGCTAATGTTTAATGGATTTTCTCATAAGAAAAAAATAAAGATTGATAATGATGAATTAAAAGAAATTAACAACTACAAATAACTTGGAATAATGTTTATTACAGATGATAGTATAATGGACGAAATTAATCACAGAATTATATGTGGTTGGAGTGTAAAATAACTTAATCTAAAAAGAAATATGTCTATATGTTTGAAAAGAAAGATTTTTGATAAATGTGTTTTACTACTAAACTTCAGACTACTGAACGAAGTATAGAGAGATATATGTTAGGAATAACAAGAATAGATCAAAAATAAAATATATGTGTAAGAGAATAAATAAGTATTATTGAAATCATTGAAAGAACTAAGAGACTGAAGTGAAGTTGTACTGGATATATTGCTAAAAGGAACAATAATAGATGGGCAATTAAAATCTTAAACTGAATTCCATGAGATTGTAAAAGACCTAGGAACAAACCATGTGTAAGATGAGAAAAATTAATAAGGAAGTGTGATATAGTGATATAGAAAAGCTAGAGAGCATAGATATTGGATTAAACCTTGGAGAAATTTTTCTGCAGGGAATCAGTAATGGTTAAAATGATAATGATGTTGCTGCTTTTATATATGTGATTGAATTAAAATACAACTCTGTTGAAAGAGAACTTGTATACTTGCTAAACTTATATGTTTAATTTCACAAGTGAGATCAAGTAAAACAACTAGAAAAGATTAAATAAAAGACTAAGTCACATGATGCCTAATAGTAGTACTAAACGAACAGCATTTAATTTATATACATGTAATCGCGATGTGATTTGTATTGTTATTATAAACTTGTCAATTTTTTTGCTCTTTATCATTTGCATTTTCCTTTGAAAATATGTGCAGAGCCACATATATAATAAATGCGTTATCGGAAATTCTTAATAATCTCATATTTCCCAATTTAAGGATCTCACCAAATTCATCATCTCTTATACTTAAAATGTGATGGATTTCTAAATAATTAAACAATATCTCCTGTGTTAAGTTTTAAACAATTGTAAATATTGGGTTCAATATCTATTGTATCTACATTTACAATAATAATAATAATAATAATAATAATAATAATAATAATAATAATAATAATAATAATAATAATAATAATAATAATAATAATAATAATAATAATAATAATAATAATAATAATAATAATAATAATAATAATAATAATAATAATAATAATAATAATAATAATAATAATAATAATACTAATAGAACATGTGACCTCATGATATAATCATACACTGAAAATTACAGATCTGGATAGGTTCTAAAACTTGAACTCCAGAATCTATTTTAATCTTTGCAACAAATCCTGCACATTTTGCATATTATAATTTTATGTAGAAAGCATCTAATTATTTTTTATTAGATCATTGAAAAACTAAGATAACAATGTCATGCATAATGACCAAATCTGAATTATAAATTTTGATAATAAAAGCTCATAGGATTGGATGATGTAATTTAAAAGTTGGCTTATTGTACGTAACATCCTGTACTTCATTTCTACAATGAGCTGATAAATGTTGCTTTTAAACATTTAATCCTTTATTGATTCTAAATAACATTAATAATATGTGTAGTTTGTTATTTATACTTTAACATAATGCAAGTAAAATTATTTTTAATATAAATAAGATTTAAATGCTCCTGTGATCTTAATTTAACTTTGTTTACAATTTGACAGGGCTGATGAAAGCAGATTTACTGAAACTGATTCTACAACTTTGTACTGTCATAGTTTACAATTCAAAATGTTTATATAATAACATATTCTATTTTGGCAAATAGTTAGCATAGGATACTTAGAGAAATTCATTCATGATATTATTATAAAGTATATGTATATATGTGGAAATCTTAAATGTGTGGAGTTATCCATTTTAGCACTTAACCTAGAACAACTGCCCTGGGCAAGAGTCAAAGTAAACTGATGGATGCATCCAAAAGAAGGTTCTTCCTTTTGAGTGCATCAGTGTGTCAGTTTACTTTGACTCTTATCTGGAGTTGTTCTAGGTTAACTGCTTTTTAATTAAATTGATTTAAATAAATAACTCCACACATTTAAGATTTACATTTAAACATCCATTAAAAATATTGTATGGCTATATATATATATATATTGAAACGGAAACCTCCAATCCTTTCCATTTCACCATCAACCTAATGACCTACTCGTCTGAACTGGTTTCGAACCTATCTTAAATATAAAAATGTTAAATGTAAAAATGTTATATATAAGTCGAGCGGGAAAACTTTGCTATAATTGCCGCTTAAATGGCATCATCCATTTACATACGAAAACACGCTATAATTAGACAGGTTTGATAAAATTATAGCGGAGAAATGCTCATAATTTATTATAAAATGTTTTATTAATTTTCAGTCAATTCTTAATTATATTCGCTATAATATTCGTATGTGGATGGATAATTTATACCTTGGAATAACGGCAAAATGATTCATATATATTTAAGTTTAAATAAAAGTAATGTAAATGTTTTCTTTAATTTATTTAACGGTTTTCTGATTTAATGTTTTACATATATAGTTGAAACAAGTATTTTCTTTAAATTTGCTTTTTTTTTAATAAACAAATATGTTAAAAGTTATTTAGTTTTATAAAATAAGAATTATCTGTTCGCAATTAAAAATGAGAATTTTTGTAAACAAGATATCAATTAGTGACACACCCGGGTAAAAAAGTAAAATCTGTTTTCTGATTGATTTTTGTTTGCAACAAAAGACTTTTTCATTAAATCAGAATACCGTTCCTTCTGCTAAGTAATAACACCTGAAAAGGAATTTAATTAATGAAAATGAATCAAATTATATAGTTTATATATTTTGATACATTTTTTTAAGGAAATTAAATATAACACCTCGGAGATTTTATCAGTTGTTGTAGAAATTGAATTATATTATTTTGCTTTAATTAAAAGTCAATTGGTCCCGAGGCTTACGAAATTCCAGAAAGGTGTTAAAGTTTAGTAGAAGGATATAAATAGGCCTTATTTTAAGCGGGAAGAGAGAATCCATCTTGCTTTTGAAGAGAGTTAACATCAGAAGTCAAAATTGTTAATTTTACCATGTCTGGCTAAAGTCAGGCAAGAATTGCTGCAATTCCCGTGATGGAACGCCTAGTTCAATCCATCAAATGCCAAAGGAACAACCAAGCTTACACCAACTAAATTTGAAGATGCCATAAGCCGTAAAAATAATTTATTTGCCTTCGTTCCGATTTCAATCCAGCTAAACAAACAATATTTTAAAAATCGTCTCCCAACTAAATTAAAGATGCCATAAGCCGCCCAAGAATTCACCTTCATTCCAGTTCGAATATCTCCAGCCCATCTACAGGAGAACTGTTTTAATATTTAAAATCGCAGAGCTCTGTAAATTTCAAAAACAGTCATTGTTTCTTCAAAACAGGTTAGCTAACCATATCATTGAACTTTCTCGCTAAATTGTTTCTGAAATAATATTTAAATGAAATACTTTTTGCTAATTTTTCCTTAATTCAATAGTGTAAACTGTCTAAATTGTTTCCTAAAATAATATTTTAATTCTATAAAATGTAATACTTTTGCAAATTTTTCTTTATTAATTAATATTTTGCTATATAATTTAATCACTGCAGTTATATTTTGCTTTTCTTTTGCTTATTTTAATTATTGTTAGTTATGCCTATGTTTCGAAACGGCGTGCATTTAATTATAGAATATGTTTTTAAAAACATATATTTAAAATTTTATTTATATAGCGTCATTTCGTGCGCTGTTTCGAAACCCAAATTCATATTTTTTCACTTAATAAATTAATTAATATAAATATAAAATGTGGCTTTTCAACCTTTAATTATTATATTACTAAAGATTAAACTAGCCTGGAGTGCAATCATAAGTATATTTTTTAGTTAAGTATTCGTAAGTCCCTTATTAAATATACTTTTCCCCCCTTTTAAAAGTTTAGTAGTTATAGATAACTAAAGAGATTGAACGGGATAAAGTAAAGTTTGTATATATATATATCCCCGTCAGTAGTGTATCGTATTTCTCATGCTACAGAAGAGTTGGCTCTTTTGATCAAGCTGATGAACTAGTGTTCATTTAATATATGATATTTCATTTATAATATCCTTCGGCTTGGCGGATGTGGAACTTATTAATATTTTTCTCGTTGTGCTGTTTTTTTATACATATATAAGATGGAGCCACGGCGTTGCCAGCACATCTTCTCTTATGGGTAGTGCAGTAGCGAAGTCTGAGCTACGGGCCAGATTAGCACGTAAGTCCCCCGCCTCTTTGAACCAAATAAAGGTTCCCATTTAGCAGCATGACGACCGGTTCTTGGGTAAACCGTTGTTTGTCACAAAAACCCTAAAACTATTCTTCCATCCGCAGAGCCACTTTATTATTATATTTTACTTGTGCCTAGCGTATTAGTAAAATCGTTATAGCCAACTCTCCCTCCCTAATATGCAGTCTTCGGCGTTGATCCGAAGCATTCTTGAAAACCCGTTCGATCTAAAGCTATCTGGGATGCTTTAAAAGCCCATAGTTAAAATAAATTTATTATAATTAAGATGTATTAAGTTTCACTCCAGACTTGGTTTGATTTTACGTAAAAGAGCCACACGAACTGATTATGAAAGGACATAACAAATAAAGGTTAATGTAGTGATTAGTTGTATAGCAGGATATTTGGCTCCATTGAATCATAGCCACAAACCTATTTGCCAACATCAATTATTGTTCAAATAGTCTAGAGAATGTTACTTTATAAATAAAATGCCTGCGTGCATTTGCCAACAACAATTGTCAATAAATATATTTTAATTCATCATATATCAGTTTCTGTCTCATTATTAAATCAATCCAATTCACTAATTGCCCATAAGTATTCATTAGTAAAGCCCCTATTATTTAAATATGTTAGATTTTATCTGTGGAATGTCTAGTATTTACGTTGTTTATATATATGTTTAAGTCCATGAGTCTTATTGTTTTCTCCGATTTGCTAGTGGGCCGGATGAAGAATTAAATCTCGTGTGCTACCATTGTTATGTTATCCATTGGGTGTTAGATCTGGTGCTTGGAGAGTGGGTTCGAATCCAGGCTGGTCCCTGACCTAAATCTCGGGCTTGACTGGGTTTGAAGTACATTTTGTGAGTTCCAGCTCGTGTTAGATGGATAAGCATGTTTTGACTGGCACATAGTTTTTTTTTTTTTTCCGCGTTTGGACGCCCAAAATCGTGGGGCTTGTAACTCATTTCCACCCCTGAAGAGATTATGGAGTATATATATAATTCTTTTGGTCAAAATTAATGATTTTGAGTCAAATTTTTTTTTGAATAATGTATATATGTAAGATTTTTTTTTCCGCGTTTGGACGACCAAGTGAGGCTTCGATGTAAACACCTACATACTCTGAGTTATGGACTTTTGTGTGTATATAGCAAAAAAAAATTTATTAAATTTATTTTGTGTCTTTCCTGTTCACTAGTGACTGGCGCCCGAGGATGATTGATCAAGTTATAAGTCATCCTCTTATAAATTTGTCATTAGGGAGCAGAGAAAAGAAATTTAGATTAAAAGAAAAGGGGGGTCTCGTTGTTTTATCAAAGTATTTTTATGAATTGGAGTGGTTTAAAATGAGTAAGAAATATATATATAAAAAGTAACGTCAAATTAACCAAAAGTTAAAAGGTTTGAAATTGGTGCAGACGGGTCAAACGGAATTAGGTCATAAAACTATTTAAGTATGTATATATATATAAAAAAAACAGCTGGAAGAAGAGAGCGGGGGTGAGTTAAATTTTTATTAAGTCATCTTTAATATTAAAATATGTGTTATACTTTAGATATATAGACGAAAAAAAAAAAAGATTTTTTTTTTAAATTTTTCGTATATTTTATTAAAGCTAGAAAAAAAGAAGGGATTTTTTTTTAAATAAAAAAAAGAATTTCATATGTTTTATAAAATAAAAAGTAGGGAGACGAAAATTTTTTTTTAAAATTCATTATATGTTGGACGGGCATCGAGATGGAGTAAGCTTATAGATATATTAGTGAGTTAGGCATAGAGTTGGGATGGAAGTGAGCGAGTCGTTCTTGAAGGGGGAGAGCAGCAAACAGCCGTATTAAAAGTATAAAAGTTTTAAAAATCAAATATTTATTAGGTGCGAAAAATAAATAAATAAATTTTGAAAGGATTGTACAAGATAACAAAAATTGTAGCTATGCCAGAGAATTTAGTTACAAAAATATCGGAACAGACACCGATGGAGATTAAGCAGGAAGGCTGGGATTTTAACTGGTTGCTGAGACAGCTTAGACAGGATGCCAAGGAAAGGGATCAGAAAATGGAGGAATGGAATAAAGAAATGGATCAGAAAATGGAGGCAAGGGATCAGAAAATGGATCAGAAAATGGAGGCAAGGGATCAGAAAATGGAGGAAAGGGATCAGAAAATGGAGGAAAGGGATCAGAAAATGGAGGAAATGAATCACAAAATGACACAAAGATTGGAAACCCTTAGCAGAGATATTAGACAAGAGATGGCAGACAGAGATAAAAGACTGGAAGAAATGTGCCAAGGTCTACAGGAATTGTCAACCAGCTGTCAGCAGAAGTCTGAGGAAATTAGGGGAGAAGTTAAAGAAATGTTACATAAAAACCAAGAAGAAAATAGAAAGGAATTTGTTGTGATTAAAGAAGAAGTGAAGGCTTTAGTTGAACAAGTAGAATGTCAAGAAAAGAATGTGATAGATAAGGTTTATAACGTTGGTGCAGAATTAGGCAACAAATTTCAAGGCTATGAAGAGACTCAAAAGGAAATCAGAAATGAAATACATGAAATCAAAGAAAATTTCATACAAAAAAATCAAATGGCTGCCAAAGAAGAAAATGTTGTGACAGCGTATACTCAAGAGTTGAAAGATGTAGCAGAAATGAAAGAAGAGAGAGAGAAGGAAAGCAACTTTGCTAGTGATTACCAAGCTAACAAACTTAATAGACAGGAGGGAGTGCAAATTATTGGCCAGAGTGAAGATGATAATAAAAATAATTTTAGAGAGAGCGAAGCCAAAGTCGATCAGCAAAGTACCATAGTCAAAGAAAATGAATTTTTAAGCGAACATAAGTTCCAGATGGATGATGAAAATAGCACATTTTACCGGTATGAAGAACAAGTTGGGTTGGAAAAGGATGAATCCCAAGAGACGCAAAATCAAAGCAAGGAATGTGAAAAAGCACTTACTAGAGAAAGTACCACTAAAAATGAAAATAATGTAAAATGTACACAAGCAATAATAAAAGTGAGTAATATTAATAATATAAAGCATCTAGACACCCCACACCAAGAAACTCCTATAGAAAATACTAGTAAGTTATCTGTAGCAGAACAGGAGCCCACGTTTGAAGAAAAGAATCTCGAGCTGCATGAGATACGAAGTTTGACAATGCACCCTAAGCGATCTCCTGTGAGGTTGAAAGACAAAAATGAAAGCTATGAATGGATAACCGATGATGATGAAGACGGTTGGACATCTGATGAAGATGATGATGATCTATTGGGATGTTGTTTCAACCCCGGCATGGAGTTACTCCTTAAGCAACCCCCAGATCCTATTTAAATTGTTAGTTTTTTTTGAGTTTTTTTTTTTGTGTGTGTGATTGATCTTTTTATATACCCTTTTATATATATTATACACTCTATATTTGATCTATATTAACACTTTATATATTCTACACTTCATATTTTATACAGATATATTAACACTTTTTATTTTATTATACACTCTATATATAGTATACACTCTATATTTTATCTATATACACTTTATAGGTGCACCCACTTTATATATTGTACACTTCATATTTTTATACAGATATATTAACACTTTTTATTTTATTATACATTATATATATTATACACTTTATATTTTATTTATATATCTTAGATATATTCACACTTTATATCTACCTTATACATATTATACACTTTATATTCTATCTACATACACTTTATATATTATCCGTGTTATACTTTATTTATATACCTTACATACATATTATACACTGTATATTTGATCTCTATATCCTTTATATATTACACGCGTTATATTTTATATATATAAAAACATATCTTTTATTTTTGACTAAGATGTATACTCGTTTGGGTATATATCTGTTTAAGTTTAAAATATTTACTAATAACCGATGATTTCATTGATGTGTATTGATAATTGTTAGAAGCACTAAATGTATTATTATAGTGTAATCTAGTATGATGTATTATCATAAGTTTAGCGTAGGATTAGGCCATGAGTTTATACTTTGAAAGAAGCCATAATTTAGCTCCGTGTTTATATAAGTAAAGTCTTTTTTTTTTATTTGTTTTTTTTTACTAAGTTTACTGATATGAAACGGAAACCTCCAATCCCTTTCCGTTTCACCATCAACCTAATGACCTACTCGTCTGAACTAGTTTCGAACCTATCTTAAATATAAAAATGTTAAATGTAAAAATGTTATATATAAGTCGAGCGGGAAAACTTTGCTATAATGGCCGCTTAAATGGCATCATCCATTTACATACGAAAACACGCTATAATTAGACAGGTTTGATAAAATTATAGCGGAGAAATGCTCATAATTTATTATAAAATGTTTTATTAATTTTCAGTCAATTCTTAATTATATTCGCTATAATATTCGTATGTGGATGGATAATTTATACCTTGGAATAACGGCAAAATGATTCATATATATTTAAGTTTAAATAAAAGTAATGTAAATGTTTTCTTTAATTTATTTAACGGTTTTCTGATTTAATGTTTTACATATATAGTTGAAACAAGTATTTTCTTTAAATTTGCTTTTTTTTTTAATAAACAAATATGTTAAAAGTTATTTAGTTTTATAAAATAAGAATTATCTGTTCGCAATTAAAAATGAGAATTTTTGTAAACAAGATATCAATTAGTGACACACCCGGGTAAAAAAGTAAAATCTGTTTTCTGATTGATTTTTGTTTGCAACAAAAGACTTTTTCATTAAATCAGAATACCGTTCCTTCTGCTAAGTAATAACACCTGAAAAGGAATTTAATTAATGAAAATGAATCAAATTATATAGTTTATATATTTTGATACATTTTTTTAAGGAAATTAAATATAACACCTCGGAGATTTTATCAGTTGTTGTAGAAATTGAATTATATTATTTTGCTTTAATTAAAAGTCAATTGGTCCCGAGGCTTACGAAATTCCAGAAAGGTGTTAAAGTTTAGTAGAAGGATATAAATAGGCCTTATTTTAAGCGGGAAGAGAGAATCCATCTTGCTTTTGAAGAGAGTTAACATCAGAAGTCAAAATTGTTAATTTTACCATGTCTGGCTAAAGTCAGGCAAGAATTGCTGCAATTCCCGTGATGGAACGCCTAGTTCAATCCATCAAATGCCAAAGGAACAACCAAGCTTACACCAACTAAATTTGAAGATGCCATAAGCCGTAAAAATAATTTATTTGCCTTCGTTCCGATTTCAATCCAGCTAAACAAACAATATTTTAAAAATCGTCTCCCAACTAAATTAAAGATGCCATAAGCCGCCCAAGAATTCACCTTCATTCCAGTTCGAATATCTCCAGCCCATCTACAGGAGAACTGTTTTAATATTTAAAATCGCAGAGCTCTGTAAATTTCAAAAACAGTCATTGTTTCTTCAAAACAGGTTAGCTAACCATATCATTGAACTTTCTCGCTAAATTGTTTCTGAAATAATATTTAAATGAAATACTTTTTGCTAATTTTTCCTTAATTCAATAGTGTAAACTGTCTAAATTGTTTCCTAAAATAATATTTTAATTCTATAAAATGTAATACTTTTGCAAATTTTTCTTTATTAATTAATATTTTGCTATATAATTTAATCACTGCAGTTATATTTTGCTTTTCTTTTGCTTATTTTAATTATTGTTAGTTATGCCTATGTTTCGAAACGGCATGCATTTAATTATAGAATATGTTTTTTTTAAAAAAGATATCATTTAAAATCTCCGTAGTATTATTTATATAGCGTCATTTCGTGCGCTGTTTCGAAACCCAAATTCATATTTTTTCACTTAATAAATTAATTAATATAAATATAAAATGTGGCTTTTCAACCTTTATTTATTATGTTACTAAAGATTAAACTAGCCTGGAGTGCAATCATAAGTATATTTTTTTAGTAAAGTATTCGTAAGTCCCTTATTAAATATACTTTTCCCCCTTTTAAAAGTTTAGTAGTTATAGATAACTAAAGAGATTGAACGGGATAAAGTAAAGTTTGTATATATATTCCTGTCAGTAGCATATCGTATTTCTCATGCTACAGAAGAGTTGGCTCTTTTGATCAAGCTGATGATCTAGTGTTCATTTAATATATGATATTTAATTTATAATATCCTTCGGCTTGGCGGATGTGGAACTTATTAATATTTTTCTCGTTGTGCTGTTTTTTACATATATAAGATGGAGCCACGGCATTGCCAGCACATCTTCTCTTATGGGTAGTGCAGTAGCGAAGTCTGAGCTACGGGCCAGATTAGCACGTAAGTCCCCCGCTTCTGAACCAAATAAAGGTTCCCTTTTAGCAGCATGACGACCGGTTATTGGGTAAACCGTTGTTTGTCACAAAAACCCTAAAACTATTCTTCCATCCGCAGAGCCACTTTATTATTATATTTTACTTGTGCCTAGCGTATTAGTAAAATCGTTATAGCCAACTCTCCCTCCCTAATATGCAGTCTTCGGCGTTGATCCGAAGCATTCTTGAAAACCCGTTCGATCTAAAGCTATCTGGGATGCTTTAAAAGCCCATAGTTAAAATAAATTTATTATAATTAAGATGTATTAAGTTTCACTCCAGACTTGGTTTGATTTCACGTAAAAGAGCCACACGAACTGATGATGAAAGGGCATAACTGGTAAAAGTTAATGTAGTGATTAGTTGTATAGCAGGATATTTGGCTCCATTGAATCATAGCCACAAACCTATTTGCCAACATCAATTATTGTTCAAATAGTCTAGAGAATGTTACTTTATAAATAAAATGCCTGCGTGCATTTGCCAACAACAATTGTCAATAAATATATTTTAATTCATCATATATCAGTTTCTGTCTCATTATTAAATCAATCCAATTCACTAATTGCCCATAAGTATTCATTAGTAAAGCCCCTATTATTTAAATATGTTAGATTTTATCTGTGGAATGTCTAGTATTTAAGTTGTTTATATATATGTTTAAGTCCATGAGTCTTATTGTTTTCTCCGATTTGCTAGTGGGCCGGATGAAGAATTAAATCTCGTGTGCTACCATTGTTATGTTATCCATTGGGTGTTAGATCTGGGGCTTGGAGAGTGGGTTCGAATCCAGGCTGGTCCCTGACCAAAATCTCGGGCTCGACTGGGTTTGAAGTACATTTTGTGAGTTCCAGCTCGTGTTAGATGGATAAGCATGTTTTGACTGGCACAATATATGTGTGTGTGTGTGTAATATATTACATCATTGGTTATGAATTTTTATTTCTATTTCTACACATTATCTGTTTAATAAAAATCAATTAAAATTTAGCCATTAATGTTATTTTTTATATATTTTACTTTCTTTATTTGGATTAGGATATTTAATATCATTTAGTTATTTATGTTTTATAATTTAAAAATAAATATATTTTAATGTTTTACCTTATATATTTTTTCTTAATATTTATTTGTAATAAAGTTTCAGCTCTTTATTAATAATAAGCAAATTAGCAAATCAAAATTATATTTTAAAAAATAATAATTAAACTTTGATGCTTTTTTTAAAAAAAAAAAATGAAAGCCACAAATTACTTGAGCAGTTGAACAATTTTCTCTTACAGACCAAAATGACATAGTAAAAAAAAGATAAAATAATTCAAATATATTTTATCAAAAAGCCAAGTAATATATTTGTAAATTTAATTTGTAAGACACATTGTATCAATTTATTTGATAAAATGGAGAATCTTAGTTTTTTCCCCATATGTCATAGCATCGGCCGGAAGCGAACCCGCAACAACCATCTGCTTGCTTGCAAGGCCGCTGCACTGACCTCTCGGCTAACAACGCTTGACAGACTGTTAGTTTTAGCTTGTGGTAAATTAATGAAATGTTGGAGGAAGACATTCTAAAATTCTCATTGATAATTTTGTGCATCTTAAAAGAGGTTCTGGATTATCAGTTGTTGAATTATTGATTTTGACGCCTTTATTATGATCATGCCATAACTGTAAACTCCATTTTAATCTTCCAATTAATTTAATCAATTGTTTTATAATTTAATTTTATTAACTAAAATCCACTCTCTTTCATCCAATCCATAATTTTGCTTTTACTATTAAAATATCATTCAGATTTACTCATTCGCCATCATCAAATGTCATATAGTCATCTTATATCCCTTTTTTACTACGTCACATAATGCAATATCTGAATATTCTGTCAAATCTCAATCTTTAAAAGTAAATACTTTAGAATTCAAACTTTAAAAAATTATAGAGTATTATTAGCAAACTTTATTCTCCGTGACATATATAAGATGTTAAAACACATTTCATCTTTTTAAAATAATTTTTCAATGAGATATGCTGGTTAAAACCAATTGGTTTTATTTCATTCTCATACATTATCTACCATATTAGAAATAAAATTTAATTTTTGATCAAACCTCTAAAATTAGTGAACTGTGTTCTATATTTTTTTTGACAAAATTGATCATAGAATCTTTATAAAAAATAATATTTAATAAAATAAGTTCCATTTTACAAGACCATCGTGCAGTTTAAGGAGAAACGTTCAAGACCATTCAAATATGGTATTCGTTATGCAAGTAAATGTCAAATTTGATCAATTGAGGTTAGCTGCTACCTTTATTGCAGGCAAAGCTCAGCTACTTAGTTAATTCATAAAAAGGACGACTCAATCATTGCATGCTCAACAGACACCCGTTAAAGTCATTTGCTTCTTGATGCTTGATAATTTATATTGATCAACCTATCAAAATTATGAACATTCAAGCTATTGTCATTTACATTTGCATCTATACATGTAGTTCAATCTGTTAATTTTGATAATAAAGTGTTTTTAATTACTGGTGCCGTCTGGAATATTTGTATTATTATAAATATCATAACTTCCTCTATATATGATCGATAATAGTCACAAGCTAAATTTCAACAACATTAGAATCTTATACAGACATTCATACTACCAGAGAGGTTACTGAAATCTTTACAAATATGTATGCCTTAACATATGCAATTAAATAGCAACATTTTCATTTATGTGGAAAAAAAAAAGTATGAAGGTTAGTCCATAGAAATAAAAATGTCTCAAAAATTAAAGATATTCAATCCATGAAATTTTTCTTAGAAGTGGCAACAGAAAAACAAGTGCTGTATTACTTTTATTAAGCTAAATCACTTCTATTTGGGGGATTTCTTTTAATGTGACTATAACAGGGCTGAGTTCAAATCCTGTTCTAAGTCAGAGGTAATACTGCCGAGCATAAGTAGCTAATTAAATCAAGTATAATATTAAGTAAATTGTTCTTTTTCGTTGTGGTCTTGTATGCGAGCGCATACATATATATTTAAGTAATTAAATAAAAAACATTGAAATATAAGAGGGACGGGGGATTATATGGTTTGTGCTCTGATATTTATTTATACGCATGTTTATATTGCTGCATGAGTGAGTAAATGTAATAATTTCGTAAAAAGGAATAAAAGTTATTTAATTTAAAAAGAAATATTCCAAGATGGTCGATTAAAGGAAGAATGTCACAAATTATAAAAAAAAAAATTAATTAATTGCAAAGAAAGGACCCGAAAAGTTGCAGATCACTATCTTGAGACAAAGACATTTTAATTAATAAAATAAAATGTTAAAAAAGACAGACAATGAACGGACGAGTGTAGATCGCAAGGTAAATTGGAAATTCCTAAGCTTAGATAAGAGAAACAACGAAAGAAAAGTATTGAAAAGATTTTCGTTTCGCAAACCACGTGGTTTAATGAAAGAAGAAAGAACAATAGCATGATTAATGAGAGTCAAAAAGCTGAACTGAGAAGGACTTATATAGCTGTGACTGCCACGAGCAGGATCGTAAGAAAAAGTTGGTAAAAAGAAAAAAAAGTTTATAATCGAAAAATCATGAACAGGCTGGGGTAGAAGAGCAGAACGGGCTAGGCTATGCCATCCATCCCACGGAGAGACTACCGTCACTGTAAATGTAGGAGCGAAGCCCTTCTTCAAACCATGAAAAGAACAGCATTCATCGGACGCCATTGATTGCCTTATGGAAATAGACCAAAGAAAGAAATATTTTAATTATACAGCTAATAATCTACACCCGGGTGAGATAAACCAAACATTTTCGTAAGTGATACTAACTATTTTGAATGAAAGCACATCCTATTAAATAATGCGTAAAAGGGTTAAAGTAAATGAATAAAATGTTGAAATAATACCCAGTATGCGCCTTAATAGACAATGCCTGATTGAAATTGTCTATTTTTGTATATTGCATTTATAAACTTGTGCGAGTGTATTTACATGCGGGTTAATTATTCGGGCACAAACCAATATCCAATTCTGGAATTCTATGGGTTTTGTTTTATATTAATAAATATTAATTAGTATTATAAATTTAATTGTGTGTGTTAGTGTTAATTTCTTAAAATAATATTAAAAAGTAGTAAAGCAAACGAATCGTTCATGCGCTACATGCGCATTTTTATGTTCCCTCCACCTCTTTCCCATGGTCACTGACCACTACCCCTGAGTGAGCTAGCCAGAAGTACAAGCTCTAACCACCAGAAATAGATACTCATTCTCTCCCAGCATAATTCTTATTTATTCGTAGGTAAGATTGGCGTGTGAGGTCATTATTGATGCTCATAAATATGCTGGGCGAGTAATTAGAGGGCATCGCAAAACCAACCTCACATATATGTGTTCATATTATAAATTTCTGTTAAATAAAAGAGCAAAACTTAAGTTTAAAATACGTAAGAAACGTATATCACATATATACATGTTTACGCCGGAATAAACGGTTACAGTGACCAAGGTCAAAATAAATACTTGATGATTAACTTACTAAGTTCTTTTCACTAAATATAGGGCAGTGATATTTTTAATAGTTGCATCCATTAGCAAATTAAATTACATTATTAAGTAATGTCTTTGATATATTTTATTACATAGCTTCCAATTACATACCTTTCACCGATTGATAAGTAAGAAGCAGATAGGAACATACTGACCAAATACATATAAAAAAGATAAATGATTTTCAATATATGTATTTCATGCTGAACTATTACTCATCAGTTTGTCCAATTCCACACACATACATACAATCAGTGATTGGTTGATATTAAGATAGCAAATCTTCAAAATTTAATAGGAAGACTTCAATTCTCTTTGCCCTCCTTATTTCCAACCATCCATACCATTGAATATCCAAGGGTGGACCACTCAGATCCCTTTTTGATGCCAATATTATTGTCATATTCATGGTGACTTTAAGTCACTCTGACCCCTCACATATAGTACTTGAATATATCCATTTATATATATTGTAAACTTATATTTAGTCCATGAAGAGTTAAATATAATAGAAAGAACTTTTTTTTACTTAAAAATAACTCTGTAATAAATAAACTCTACTATTTTTAATCTATGTAAAATTTTAATTATGCATTCTAAAGTATTAATAAATCATCTTTGTTCAAAATATGTAAATGATAATGACTAAACAATATCAATTAACTGATTTAATAATTACTTAAAGTCAGAATTTGATAATTTAAACTTGGATAAAAGTGATTTAAAGTATACTGTGTTTTGAGTTTATTGTATTAGATAGAGTTTGTGTTTGCTATTTTATAATATATTATTTATTAATCTGTGTTAAAATGCATTTAAATTAATAATTACAAAAGCAGTAGTTAATTCATGAACTATCTATTTGAAATTACAATTTAATAGATTAAACTTAAAAAAAGCTTGTTTGAAATAGGTTTTATCTTAAAATGAGTTTTAGTAAATTGTTGCTGGCTTTTAAAATATTGATTATTAATTTGCAGTAAATTTTACAGTTTTTTAATCATGTCTAGTATACATTTGTGTGCAAATATTTATGCATGTGTTTTAAAAGGAAAGTGTAAAATGAAATGGTTAAAAGTGTTAATTATCTTTAAAAATAATATTTTAACAGGTATTTTAACATTAAATAATTTAATGATAATCTCTTAAGTAAAAGGTATTTATTTTAAAGGAAAAATATTGTTTTAAATTAAATAAATGCTTTTATTTAAGAATTAAATAAAAATTAATTATACTTCAATTATTTTCACTTTTTAGATGTCACATGTTTAAATCTATTTTTAGGCATTTTAATTAATAAAAGTTCAAAGTCAAATCTATAAATATACAACCTGGTTAATAAGAGGTTAAAATTGTTAATCAATTTTAAAAATACCACTCCAATACTAATTGGTGATTGATTAATTAACATCATATGACATTTTTTGCAGTAAAAAGAGCAAACACACACACATTTGAAAAAAAACCTGAAAAAAGTAAACTTCTCAATTACTTTTCAATTAATTATTCTTTTTTTCTATTCAACTTAATTAATAATTTTTAAAGTATTTTTACGTACTTATAATTTTATCAGTTAAATAATGTTTGAGAAAAAATCTCCAAAGTTATTCAAGCAAGTCTACTCTGTGCATGCATGTTAACTTGTCTGTAATCAATAGCTCATTGAAGAAATGCAAAAAGTTGTATTGTTATGAGTGATGTGAATCTATTGGAGACCACTAAGCTGTAAAGTTATATATATATTTAATTTAACATTTCTAAAGACTTTTGATTAATTTGGACTTTTTCCTGTAAAACCATTTTATTACTACTTCAATATTTAAAGTTTTGATTAGTTATATTTTAATTGCCATTAATAATGATATTTCTTTTTATATCTTGCTACATGTCTTATTGTAGAAAAAAAGGTAATTTAAATTTGGACTATTTAATAACTGAAATATGGTTATTATTATAGCAGGAACTCTTTATAATAATTATTATATCTTTAATTAGTGAAATAAATGCAATAATGAATTCCTTTCAAGCTATCATGAATTTAAAAGATAAAATCAAATGCAGTCATTTGAAATTGCTTTATATAATTATGATAAAAATGTTATCTGGATTGATTTCGTAATATTTTGAAAAAGACATTATATAACTGTGCTACTTACAATACAAATAGTATAATATTCTATCATAATAATTCACTTATTCATAATTCATTTATTTATTTATTGAAAGTATATTTTATTGCTCTACAAAAGAAAAGAAATAATTTAAATTTGCTTCTTGTTTTAATATTGCCAAAATAATGCCTTAAGTTATTATGATTTCTTTATTACCTGTTTATTATTCATCTTTCTGTATACCTTCTATCTATTCCTCTCCATTTAAAAATTAAAATTATGGCCAATTTTCTTTTCAAGAAGCTCCTAATTTTAAACGATTGCTTGTTCATTTATTTCCTTTACATTAGTAATATTTACTAAGGCTGTAAACCTTAAGAATATGCACATGAAAATGCAAAGGTAGAGATCTCTACAGGTCTTAAGCACAAGCTTATGCTTTGGAAGAAAAGAGGGGAACCCTCTTTACTTCAACCTACTTTCTATATGAATAGGTGAAGCTGAGGCAGTCAGATCTGAGAGCGTGAAGATATTCAATACTTTGCTGATTAAGTCCACAATTCCTATTACATATTAGTTCTCATGAAATCTTTCGATTTACAATGAGGCAATGGAAAGATCTTATGGTTAGAAATCTATTACGATAATTTAAAGTTGTAATTATAAATTTATTTAAATGCACATTGATTATGTAAGTAATATTTACTAAGGCTGTAAACATTAATAAATTTGTGTTATATTTTGCTGAATGTAAAAGCAAAGGAACTCCTTAATTAAAGAGTTATTTCCATTTTCAATAATGAAGGAACTTTCAACTCTGAATTTACTTAAATGTGATAAACGATGCATAATGGATATTTATAAATTAATGAAACTGATATATGTTTATTATTAGTATTGTTACAGTTATATTATATATGCATATTTAATATTTTATATGAGGTATGTTATAAGGTATATTAATAATAAGATTCATGTCTTAAAAGAATTTGGTAAAAAAAATCCAGATAGAACGCTTATTTTTCAAATAAATTTCCGGAGTTTTATTCCAGCATTAAAAAATGCATTATTGTGCACAGGATTAAAAAAATTGTCTTTTTTATATTTGATATGTGCATATTGGAAGTCAGTGTGTGAGTTTAGACAGCTACTAAAATTTCTAATGTTTGATATTGTTTTGCAATTGTAATGTGTTAGTCTGTATATATTTTTAAATCAAGTATATGTGTTATTGTTGAAATGGATATATGTGTGTTAGCTGTTCTTTCATTATTAACAAATTCATGCCTTGTTCATTTATTAATTGATATGCTAATAAGAGACAGGTATCAACTTTGGCATTTAGGGATGATTTCCACTGAAAGGGTGTTTGTTAAGTCTCTCCATGATAGAGAGTGTGGCTTACTTGCTTAGTGCCAAGTCGAGTAATCAGATGCCCATCTATATATTTTTCACCATCCATTTTTCTATAGCTTTAAATTAATAGTGTGTATTTTATTATGTGAGAATATTTAAAGCTATTTCCATCTATGGAATTATTTTTTCTAGCTTTACTACAGTTTAATTTTAGAGGTTAGTTTATTGTTTGTATTGAACACTTTTAATAATATTTATTTATAATGAAAACTTTTTCATGTGATCAATCATTAAACCAGGGCTAATGCCTCTCATTTTATTGAGAGTTGTATTTAGGAATAAGACAATCAATGAAGTCCAGAGTATATTAGTCCAAGAGTGCAGGGTTCAAGTATGACCATGTGTCTTTGGTGATTTTTTTTATGAATAGTCTTTGTCCATTTTCTTGATTTTCTCCAAGCTGTTACAAAACAATTGAACTACTTCTGATTCTGATTTTCCAATAACTATCTTACATCTGGATTTCCATAATGAGAATATGGTGAGATTTGCAATTTCTGATCAGTCCAAAAATTTTGTAATTTATACTGTCTCGTATTGAGGTGATACAATTTATTCCCATTTGGGAGTGGTCATGGATGAATTTCCTGACTTTCTTAAATCATGTACATGCTCCAATAAGGTGTTCAATTGTTTCATCTTCTCTCCCACACAATTGGCATATAGGATCAAGTTTTTTGAAACCCCTTTTATATACAAGAAAACAATTGGTGGGCAAAGCATCATGATTTAATTTAATTGCAAAATCAATTAATTTCAGCTGCAATGCCCAGAATGTAGTTCCTGATAAGAGCTTATTGTTAGTTATATTTAGTTTACATGGCACCCATTGTAATTCTGGATTCATCCAGTGATAAGCTTTCCATTATCTGATTTTATTTGTGAATGGTAGTTGTTCTGGTGTAGTGAATTTCCTTAGGTATTTATTCAGCTTTATTATCTAATCTTCCTTTGGTAGTGGCCAGTCAGTGGGCAAGTTGATTTGCATGATCTCATGATATTCATGTAGTAGGTCCAATTAACAATTAGATTATAGGCCATTTGGGTGTAGATGGCTGGGATTGAATGTAAAGAGAGGCCATTACATTTCTTAGTCCATTGTATTTTACTTAAACCTATGGCCCCTGCTCCTCTACTCCAAAATAGCCTGGAACCCATAGAGTTAATTTTGTTTATAAATTTTTTTTCAAGCTTATGATGGGGAGAAAGTAGGTGGGATTTGTAAATATTTTAGTGTTCAGCAATGTTACCTTTCCCTGGAGGGAGAGGTAAACTTTGAACAATAAGTTGGTTAACCTTTCTGTTGATTCCAATATTGCATTTTGTATATCTTTTGGCATTGCTGTTGGTGACCTAGATATGGGAAAGCTGAGAAATGTTTGGGGTTTAGCTATAAATTTGGCTGTAACTCTCTTTCCAGTAGCAATTTTCCAGGCTGCCGATTTATGAATATTAAAAATGAGTCCATAATCAGCTGGGTATTTGTCCAATATTTCATACAGCAGGTTTAGATATTTGATCGATGACAAAGTTACTAATATGTCATCCATATATGCTATTACATTAATTGATTTTTTCATCCCAGTGATATAAGTAACCATGGAGACTTTTTTCTAGGTATATCAAGAGGGGGTCAATATATACTACAAAGCATAGATGCTTAGGGGTGAACCCTGTGGAACCAAGAGTGAAGGTTTGAAGCCAGAAGCTATTTTACAATTCAAGGTGACAAAGATCTCTGAGTTCCTCAATATATTGTCTATTATTTGGATATATGCATTTGAGGTGAAGTACTCAGCCAGTACCTCCAAAAACTTGTCAGTCCTGACTGAGTTGAAAGCTGTTACAATATCCATTTGTATTTAGATAGGCTTTGTATTTTTTCAAACTTAGATGGTCGACCAATAGCTTTAACTGGCCCATTGTGTTAATCATTGATGTCCCCTTTTTTGAGAATTGAGAGTCAAAAATAAATTGTACAATTTTCCCTTGAAATATTGTCCTTAATCACTGATTTCATGATATTGATTAGCAGAGGGATCATTGAAATAGGCCTTACACTGGATAGTTCTGTTGGTGGTTTGTTTTTTTTAAGGAAAGGTACAAGAGCAATGGTATATAAATCATCTATAGCCCTTCATCCTTTTTCCAGGAGGTTAATTATGTTCAACATAATAGGGATGGCAAATTGACTGAGATGCATGAGGAGAAATCTGGGGCTCCTATGAAGCCCTGGATGAACCCAGTCAGGGAATGATGGCAACTTGTTCTTTGACACTGATTCCATTATTCCATGATCCATTCGATTCCCATGGGACCTCCATGCAGTTCCTCCCACCCACGTCTGCCTTTTGCAAGTTCTTCCAGAAGTACTCTCAAATTCTCTTAAGCATTGATGTTCCTGCATAAGTTCTTTTTTTAGTTATGTTGGTGTTACCTGCTTACATACTGCCCCCAGCACCCCTCTAGGATATCCTCTTGTCCAGCAGTTTTGTGCTGTGAGTAAATCTTAGCTCTCTTGACAGATATGTATTTCACAAGGAATTTTGTTTTAATTTATATTGTAATTTAAGTCTGATAATTTAAGCAATGCTTGCTTTATTGGATGGTGTCATTTTCAACTGATCCACTATCTGATCTAGTTATCTTAGGAGTCTAGTCAGACTTTTCAGTCTCCAAGGGTGATGGACAATCAATGATTGGAGGATTCCAAAACCAGGCCTTCTCAGCTGGGATAGATAGGATATTTATCTTATTAAAATAAATGTAGGCTTTCGATATGATAGCATTTGTCATGCCTGTCTTAGTTAACATTCTCAAGATTCTACCACAGCTCCCCCCAGAATCCACTACCCCATTGCCTTGAAATTCACTACTAGTGCCATGCCATTGGAAAAGGCCACTGACTTGAGGGCCATTTCAATCAGAAAATGGATCTCTGGTGTGTAGTAGAATAGGTCTATGAGTGAGATGAATTTGTGGGTGTAGAAGGTGCATGATCCAGGGGGGAAGAAACCCTCTCCACTCATCAGTTTGCTGTTTAATAAGTATGAAAATTTCTTTAAGTATCGTATTTTAAATTAAAGTCCCAAGCAATACTGAAGGAGATGAATTTGACACTGGAGACATATTTATAACATGGATTAGTCTATGAAATACTGTAGTGGAATTTTGTATGTAGATGTAAATGATGTTTAGTGGAGATCTGCCATAGTTGTCATTAACAATAATTATATTATGATCTATGAATAAGATTTTAAAATTGTCTGGCACTATTTCTTTGTTGATTGAGCACTTTTATTGTCTTTTTTATGCAATTATAACTTAAATCTGTATAATTATTTTTGTGTAATATCTAGCTATCTTTGCAAAGTCATTACAGCTATATGTCCCCATTGATTTTTAAACATTGCTCCTATTTTAGTTTTAATATCATTTTAGTGGACTGCATTATCATTTATTGTCAAATATTATCAATCCCCTGTAGGATGAAGGTCTTAATGCATCTTCAATTTTTAGCTTCTCTTCTCCACATTACCCCTCCACATTTTCTTATTTCATCCATCCATCTCACATGTGGTCTTTTTCTAGGATTTTTATAATCTATTGAAATCCAGTTTAAGATTTTAATTGCTCATCTATTATCATCTCTTATAGCAATATGTTCAGCCCAACTACACTTCAGTCTTTTAATTTTTTCAATGAGGTCAGTAGCACTTGTTTGTTCACTCACCCATATATTGCATTTTCGATCTCTTCTTGTTAGTGGCCTGTATACATGCATATATATAGCTGATTTTCTGTGTAGTAATCGTTAGATAGTTAATATCTTCAAAAAAAAGTGTGAAAACTTAAATAATGTGAATTCCTTAATTATAATGTTATAGGAATTATCCAAAAAGGGAATTTTTTTATTATTTTAAATTAGATAAATATTTATGTGAATATAATTTATCATATTAAAGTTATTGTCTCCTGCCTCAGTATATTTTGTTGTATTAAAATATCAGTATATTGTAAATAAATATTTTATTATTCATTAAATACGTCTGTTTTTGTTACCATCATCAGATTCATTTATTCAGAAAATGTAATTTAAAAAAGTTTTATTAAATATTATGCAATCTGAGAGTACATTTCAAAAGTCAAATTAAACTTGCTTATTTAATTTATCATTTATTTAACACCGGCATTATTTTAAAATAAATATTATATTGATTTATATAATTATACAAGTGGGATTAGTGATGTAGTGGGTAGCATAAAACTTCTCTTTCTACCTAATTTTTTTAATCTTTAGTTTTACTTTTGCGTTTATGTAATAATTTGTGTAACGTTTCCTGGTCTGAAGCAGTATTAGTAACCAGATTATTTGCTAAACCTAATTGATATAAGTACGCTTTATTTATTATTATTATTCTTTCACTCTCAGTGTGATTCATAAAATTATTTCCTTAAAACTGTTGTAAAACGTTGGTATAGACGAATTACTTGTAATACACACTCATCAAACATAATGTTTTTGATGTCTTCATATAGTTTCATCAATATTATTGCATTTTGGTGAACATTGTTTAATATTTGATAAGTTTCTACATTTATGTCTTTGTAGAGGATTTGAACACAGACCTTTATGAAATGGACAAAGTCCTATACATGAGAGGTGAAAGTGACTTAAGGTCAACATAGGTGTAACAATAATATTGGCATCAACAATGGATTTGGGCATTCCATCATCAGATTTTCAATGATATGGATAGCTGAAAGGGTGAGAAGAGTGAAGCTTTTCCTTTAAAATTTGAAGATTTGGTATCTTAATATAAATTGAGCACTGATTATATACATATGAGAAATATTGAGTGCTGGTTCAGTACAAAATACATAAATCGGAGATCCTTTCTTTTTCACATGTATGGGTTCATGGATATTGGTTGTATGAGATGGAGTCCAAAGCTCAAGAATGCTTCTGGATCTGTATTCAAATCATCTACAATTACATCTAATTTCCAAGTATATTAAATTATATTTATGTCTTGTTGATTCAAAGTCTTAATCATTGAGGAAATACATGTAAACAAAAATGACTTTTTGAAATTAAATCCTCTGTGATGTAAATTATAAATAATTTGAAATTCAATTATTTTTGGTTCATTTGCGTCACTACAGAGAATTGGTATTATCTGTAGTAAATGTCTTGTGTAAGTCTAATAGGTTTGGAATTTTTAATATCTTTCTTTTTATTCTTCTTAATTAAATATGAATATTTCTAATGCATTCTTTCAATCATCTCTCTCTGTCATTTAAACATTTAATATATAAATTTGATAGTAATTTATTTATTCACCTGTTTTAATGGGACTATAATAAACTATAATTTCTTGAGCTTTTCTATCCTTACAACACTTTTTAATTTCAAAATATGCCATTTTAATAGAAAAAGTTGTGTTGTTGTTTTTTCCCTTATTAGTATAAGGTTGGTTATAAAATTCTTGCATTCACTGCATGATGGCAACATCCTTTGACTATGGTTTATTATTATTAATAATAATAATAATAATAATAATAATAATAATAATATTATTATTATTATTATTATTATTATTATTATTATTATTATTATTATTATTATTATTATTATTATTATTATTATTATTATTATTATTATTATTATTATTATTATTATTATTATTATTATTATTATTATTATTATTATTATTATTATTATTATTATTATTATTATTATTATTATTATTATTATTATTATTATTATTATTATTATTATTATTATTATTATTATTATTATTATTATTATTATTATTATTATTATTATTATTATTATTATTATTATTATTATTATTATTATTATTATTATTATTATTATTATTATTATTATTATTATTATTATTATTATTATTATTATTATTATTATTATTATTATTATTATTATTATTATTATTATTATTATTATTATTATTATTATTATTATTATTATTATTATTATTATTATTATTATTATTATTATTATTATTATTATTATTATTATTATTATTATTATTATTATTATTATTATTATTATTATTATTATTATTATTATTATTATTATTATTATTATTATTATTATAGTAAAACAATTGTCTTTTTCAATGAACTGCATTATATTTTTGAAATTTTCTTTCCCACAGCATTTAGTACCATTTCAGTAGTTATATTTCTCGATATGTCTTTTCATATTTTACTGAATATCAATTATTATAGTTTTTTAAATAAATGGGGGTATATATTGGCATTTTTCAATTGAAATTTGACTGACGAATTGCCTTTTTTTTTTCTATCAGCTACCAGTATAACACTTTTTACAATAGCACTGTGCTTACCTCATTATTAAAAAAAAATAGAATGGTTTATCATAAATTAAATCCAAATCGAAAATGGCACTCAGCCATGGACCATCAATCTTGAATTCAATATTCTGCCACAATTACACTAAATAAGGCAGACGATCTTATTTTTCATGGTACTGATGTTTGAACTTTTTTGAAACCTGTTAATAACTTAAAATAATATCCAAGTTATTAGGACTACTTACTGTTAACATTGTCATTAGCAATAGCTTTTGTCTTTCTGATTTTGTTTTATAATATTTTGTATGTATATAATCATCAGAGTCTGTGGTATATCTCCAATCATCTTCTTTTCAATCTTATTCCTTAATGTATTGATTTGTATGTGTCTATATAATACTGAGTCCGAGTTTACATATCTATCTTCAATCATCTTGTTTTTTCATTTATTATTCCTTTACGTATTAATTTTTATATATCTATATAAATACCATTTACATACATCTTCTTTCATCAGTTTTTTACAATACAATCAAACAAAATCTGTTTCTTAATAATTTTTTAGGGTTTCAAGTGATCAGTAGTCTTCATAAGAAATTCTAGAGGTGAAGAAAGTTCTGATTCAGGCCAGTATCAAAGACGAAAATTTATTAAGGGCATTGTAAAAAATAGTGAAAGAAAATGTTTAAATGGTATAATAGTCACATTTAAATCTTCTATAGAAGCATTATTGCTAATATTACCCATCATACATATCTTGTTTCCATTCTTAGTTAACAAAATTCACAAACTTCAACTCCCAACTTAAAAAAATCGTTATATTTAATATCACATGATCACTATTTCTTATGCTAGCACATTACTGTTATTATAACCGGCAAAACTCTCCATGTAGTAGTGCCACTCAGTGTCAACCAGAGTAATCAATGGATGCCAAAAGACTTGTGCATAGAACCCCTACCTAGTGCCTACTCATCCAAAAACCCCAGACTAGTTTCTGGCTTGTGGTCTTCGTCAGTGAGGAGCTTTGGATCTGAAAGCACTGCACCTAGATTTTATGATCTAATGCAATCCTCCAGCAGCCACCTTTTATCTTTACTTAACTACAAAACTATGAGAATAAAATTGAAAACACAATAATAATTTCAATCTAAGCTCAATAGCTTATATTTTCAATCTAAGCTCAATAGCTTATATTTAATATCTTTACTCTTTAGTTTCTTACATGCCACTTTGGTTAATTATTCATTTATTAAGCTTCAGTTATTTAAAAAAACACAACACTAATTGCTGTAGATATTTGACAAATGCAGGTGTCTCTCTTCCTTTCCTATAACCCTGTATTCTCAAAATTTTAGTCGTACCTATTCATCAGGTTTTATGTTATGAAAAAAGCATTATCAAAAAAAAAAAAACAGTGTGAAGTACTTTTTTAAAATATTGGAGGTCATTTTTGTACTGATCCAATTTATACACCACTACATATATTAATTATAAGCAACGCTTACTGGTGGATAATATATATATTTCAATAAATATACCTCTAAATTTAAATACATAAATTTATTTTTAACTACTTCATATTATTATTATTATTTCAATTTTCTATTTGTTAAATAAAACTTTTACATAAACGATCAAATAAACATCACATGACCACCTCCTCTTATGCATGTGTATAACTGTTGTTAAAACAAGCAAAACTCACTATATATATTGCCACACACAACAAGCTAAAGTAAGCAATGGATTCCAGAAGGCTTGTGCATAAAATCTCCAATCTAGTGCCTACTCATCCAATATCCCCAGACTAGTTTCTATATAAGCTGATGGGCTTGGACTGAAAACATTAAGGTGTTTTCTGTATAAGACTCGTAGTTTTGTAGTTAAATGGAGATAAAAGGTGGTTGCTGGAGGGTTGCATTAGATCCTAAGATCTAGATGCAGTGCTCTCAGATCCAAGGCTCCTCACTGACAAAGGCCATAAGCCAGAAACTAGTCTGGGGATATTGGATGAGTAGGCACTAGATGGGGATTTTATGCGCAAGCCTTCTGGCATCCATTGATTATTCTGGCTTGCTATGTGTGGCAATATGTATAGTGAGTTTTGCCTGTTTTAATAAACGATCAAACTTGTCGGTTTATTGTCCAAGATATATTATTGTTGTTTTTGCTTTCAAGTGTTACATCCTAAGCTTCTTACCTGGCTTTTAATCATCCAGACACAATTTATTATTATCAGATTTACTTTCTTACTTTTTATCTTAGTTTTACTATTTATCCTTTTTTTATAATCTTCTCCTTTGAGTTTCTTTTTTAACAGAGAGGTTGACAGACGTTAAATACTAATGTCTCACCTTTCTTATGATGGCAAACATTATTACCATTTGTACTGAATTATTTACTCTAGTTAATAATATTTTTACTCTTATACTGACTCTGTCTCCGTTGCTATCTAGCAATTTAAATGTTCTAACTATATATATATATTAAACATGAACATTTTGTTTAACAAACCCTCACTTTTTCCTAATTCTGCTTCAATGATTTCCTGTAAACTTTAAAAATTATTCGTATAAATTTGTAAAAAATCGTCAATTGAAATTACTTTTACAAATCGTTATTAAAATAAAATCCCCCCACACACGCACACAATTCTCAGTCATCTAAGAAAAAAAATAACATTCGCCCTTCATATTAATTCTATAGATTTACTTTTTTAAAAAAAAAAAAAGGTTTCACTGCCCCTTTTAATTAAATAAATAATTAATTAAATCATTTTATTGTTCAGGAATTCATAAGAAGTTTGAGCCACAGTAGTGACAAACTGGGCATTTACATTGACCCAAAACTGCTGAGTTGGTCACTTCAGTACTGCACTAAACCGTTTTGGAACACACACTTTTGAATACTAAATATATTGGTTTATTTCATATATTGGGTAACCTTCGAAGGAAATCATTCCGGACATTTTTATTATTATTTTTATATAATTTTAATGCGCAAATACACGCACAACAACCGAGCTTCATCAGGATTAAATAACAATATATTATAAACTCAAAATAATTATAATATCTAAAGAATAATTCCCGAGCGCTTTCAAGAGAACTTAGCTCTCATAATCATGGGCAACAAAGAATAAGCATAGCGTGTTGGTATATGCTAAAATATGCGGATATATGTAAATTAGTTGAAAATAAATGCGTCAGCTCTAAATGATCCATTTCTTAGAGATTTTGTAACACGCATCTTTCCTATTCATAGCCTTATCATCAATAGCAATAAAACATGCTTCTTTAACTTTTCTCTTAATGTCATTTCTCTCCCTGCAAACTATTCTTGCATTTTTAGGTTCACATGCATGTCCAGCTGATTTCTGATGTATTGCAAATATTGAGTTGCAATTTGGGTCTACTTGGGCCTTATTGTAAGAATATCTGTGCTGGGATAGTCTTGTAGAAAGAGTTGCTTTCGTTTCCCCATAGTATGATGCCATGCAGTTATTTTCTGGACATGAAATATTATATACGGCCTGAGAGGTGTTGTTGGGTGTTATAATGTCTTTGGTGTTATTAATAATTCTATTTGTATTAGGGGGTGTATGAAAGCTTAGTTGAAATTCTTTATTAAACACTGAGTAAAACTTTCTATGGGTAGTTGCAATATATGGTAACAAAATTCTATTTTTCTGCTGCTTAATAACATTGCTGTTTAATTTACTGTAAAATTGTCTAATCTTCCTATCAATTGTGTAATGCTTGAAGCCGAAATCTAATAAATCGTTTCTATATAAGATTAAGTTTGCTCTTTTGTCGATTCAAATCTGCAAAGTTGCTCATTCCTATGCAAGAAAGCCGCTAAACCAGCTAATTTATGAATAGAAGGCGTGTTTGAAGTAGGTTGAATATTGCCTCTTTTTTCTATTGGTTTTATAATCATTGTATAATTTAGTCTTTGATCTTCTCTTTGCACATACATATCCAAGTATTTAGTTTTCCCTTCACGATCTTCCATTTCTGTGTTTAGCTTCAGCTGCGTACTGTCTTGTATGTCCTGTTTAATTTTATCTATAATTTCTTCAGTAGCAGCGATGAAAAGGTCGTCAACGTATCTTGTGTATACAATTAACTTAAGTGATTGTTTGTACTTACTATTCTAATCGTTTAAATTTTACATATAAATAGAAACTGCTGGTATTTCTCTCCCTATAGTTGAAATTTTGTTTAATACATTAAAAAAAGTAACGTACAATATGCTCATGTAAGTATACCGTAAGGAAAAATGATTTTGGGAACCTGCAAATATTATGAAACCTTATATAGCGCCACCTAGAATACATTGTTTTTACTAAATGTTTCTAGCTGATGATTTATAATTGAGAAAGATATCACCATTCTATAATTAAAATCATTTATAAAGTAAAAGAATAATGCGATTTATAGAACTCATTTTTTAAAAAAAAACTTATAATTGTCTGCTTTATTTTACCCGCATGAGTTCAATAATCTGCATCCCAATTCTAAATTTGTTCATAAATGATCAATATATTCATTTGTAGTAAATGATTGATTTACTTTTTGAATTGTCTCTGAATGGTAAACCGAAATTAGCACGTGTTTTTAAATGAAATGTTAGTAAATGAAAAGACCCCGGTGATACGGAGACAATGCAAAGAAGTCAATAATTTTAAAGTAATGAGCAAATGAACACATAAGACAAAAATACATTTAAACTTTTTATATTTCAATAAAAATTATAAATTATTATATTACATTAATAAAATATCTTTTTGCGCATGCCTAGACTTGTTGTTTTCTATTTTCAGTACAAGCACAAGCAAAACTTTGCTTTACCCAAAAAGAATTCCACTGCCATTTCCCTTCAACACAATGGCTTCTAAGTAACACCTTCACGTAATGATATACCTGCCTGCATCTGTAAGTTCCTTGTTCTGGCTGATAGCAGTTATCACATTTACAGTTTGCTTGAAATAAAATTCTTGGAATTCGATTACTATTTATATCTTCTGTCCAATACCAAGGACACATCACGCGTTCTTCCTGAAATGAACTAGTGGAAGGTAAACTCAGAGGACACGAAATATCCATATGAGGAAGGAAGTTGAAATTATTAACTGTACTAACATTTTCAACACTATTATAAATGGAATGAGGAATAAAAAGTATTGTAGTTGAATTACTTTCTGAATCATTATTACATTGTGACGCGGACACCTTTCCTGTAGACATGTACCAAATGAACTGAATCAGAAGCAATAGATTAAAAGCCTGCTATTTTAAAAAAAGTACATTAATTATCTTTAAAACTATTTAGAAATAAAAACTAAAATGTTCTGCGAAACTATTTCACTGACTTATCATGTTTGAACTCAAAAGCGAATCGCACTTGATTTTCTGGATACTGTTGAAGATGTGAAAATTGTGCCATATTTATAAGCAGTAGGTTGGAAATTCAAAATATTTGATTCAGAAAATTAATTTTAATAAAAATTAACTTTGAAATATTACCTGATATAATTATTTTTTACCTTTGAAATATTACCTAATATAATTATTTTTTTCAAGGTTTAAAGATTATAAAAAAGTATATATTTTAAAACTTCCTCTGCAAATTTAACTGGTAAACTTTACTAAACAATTATCTTACTTTTATAAATAAAAAAATCCCATTAATAATTACCGAAATAATTATCGTCAGAAAAGACAATTGAAATGAACAGAGCGAATAACAATCAAACAAATAATCTGTTCAATATGCAATTAAATCGCCATAGTAATTCAATTTTATATTCTACTACATGGATAGCTTTCTTTCTTTATTAATTTGATATTTTATGAAAAATATATAATTGAAGAAATATATATATATGCGTGTGAGTATTTGATATAAATAAGAACGTAGAAAATGTTATAGAGATCTATATACACACAGATGTATAGAAAATTATATAATAGAAATGCATGCGTACATATTTTTATAATATTCTGCATATATTGGAATATATAAATTCAAATCTATGCATAATAACTAATTTCTTTCATGTTTTATATATATGTGTGTGTGTGTGTAGAGAGAGAGAGAGAGAGAGACCTCGCAAATAAGGTCTTGACAATCTTTGCAGAATATCCCTAATCCCAAACCGGTTTCTTCTACAGGCTTCCTCAATGAGGTGTTATGATATTCAAACATTAGATTAAAAATACCACGACAATCCCAGCACTTTATCTAATGGATAACTATTAAGTAGAAAATCTAAAATTTTCAGACATTCATGTTTTCCAATCCAGCTATCTAACTTAAATGGCCGTATGGGATTGAAGCAAGTTCAGATACACCATGACAAAGAAATAAAGTCATATGTCACATGACCTAATTGAACAAGCTTGTAATACAAATGTTATACCAGCTAAATAATTTAAATATAGAAAAATAAGCAATATTAACAGATGTAGTACAAATATAATAACATCATAATGTGTAAGAAGTAGATGTAATTAGAATAATTTATGTGGCAATAAGCACTGCATAATTAAGAAGCATATTTATGCAAGTTAAATTCCAGCACTTTCAGTATAAATTAAAACAAAACGAATTCTGTAAAATTTTGTTTAACACAAGAACCAGAAAGAGTAAATACTAAAAAATTATAGTTATTTACAACTCTCCTAATTTTGGGGGCTACAAAATAACTTCTAAAATATTTTCATGTGGTAATTAACATTTAGCATTAAGAGAGTTAACTGTAACCAGCATGTAAGAAAGAATTCTTGTTTATTAATTTTAGTATAATTTGGAATCTCTCTTTCATAACTTGTTTATATTTTCTGTTAACAAGGTTAGCTTCTCAAGTATTCATTCAATAATAGATTATCTACATTACATAATGATTTAATTTGATATAATCCTATTGTATATATTATACATTATTATGTTCATACTATATAGTACAATATCTAAGGATTAGTGATTTACTTAAGAGAAGAAATTTCAAATTTTTATCCTTAGATTGATTATAGAATAAACTTTTAGAAGCCTTTATTATACCTTGCATTTTTGTTTGTTTAATGATAAGTTATATTCATAACTAAAAACAATTAAATAATTATTTCATTTCACTAAAATAGATAACAATTTTATTAGTAGCGCTACCCTTTAGAAGAGGTTTTATATCGTATGGTAAATAATATTGACATTATATGAATTAAATATCTTGGCATTAAATAATATATTTTTAAAAAATTGTATGTCTTTTACTACTTCTTTTATTGGATGTGTATTGTCATGTATTTAGGTAATATTATGGATCAGTTATGAGATTTTAACTACATCAAGTACCTTATGATATCCAAATCCAAAAAAAGCAGATTAGCCAATCATAAAAAAAAACAATATTAAAAAAAACTATCTTTCTTATGGCATTGCCAAATCCATATAATATTAAGATTATCTATGCTCTTTATTATTGTTTTACATTGCTTTTATTCCAACCCCCTATGACAGTTTTGAGTGCTCCAACAATCTTCTTCAGAACATCTACTTATATTTCCAAATCAGTAGAATTCTGAAGAAGATTGCTGGGGCAATCGAAACTGTCATTTAGGTTGTAAAAATGCATTGTAAAAAGTAATAAAAAACATAAATGATATTAGTATTAAAAAGATATTAGTATTAGATAAAGGACCTGAATCATTCTTAGAATTCCATATTTCCCAGGCTGATGCATTACAACTACATAATAGTAAATATACTATACAGGTATATAACAAGTATAATTACTTTCTATGCATCTGCTCTCCTAGATTCTGCAGAAGTATCATAATTATTATGAGGCATTATTTTTAATAAACTTATTTTAATTAAATTACTAATAGAATAGTCATTTTTATATAAATTAGGATATTTAAATAAAAATGAGTCAGAAACTAAACATTTTCTTTCACATATAAATTTTATTAATTATCGTGATGGCATGTCTCCAGTCTATTAATTTTTATATACTGGTATAGTATATAATATGTCATATATTTGAAGCAATGGTCATAAGACTAAGTAAATTATAATCAGTTTGTATTTGAATAATAAATATTTTCACTTTTCAATTTTATTAACTATCGCAGCAATATGATGCCTCATAAGTAAAGTGCATTTGTCCTTCATGCATCCTGCAAACATGAACACCCTAGCAATGAGATGTTCATCTTAAGATTTCTTTTTCTAAAGTTAACCTGAAGAGATAACAGTTCCAATTATAATGCAAAATGCATCTATTTGTGGATTCCAGAGAATATGAAAAATTGACAAATCACTTTCTCGTAAACATGCATTTCAAAAACAACCTACATCATCCACTGCCTTCAATAAATTCAATTGTCCATGCCAATATAGAAAGTATTACTTTAGTTCTGTCATATAATGTTCACTATACCACTCTCGTGAAAAGTAGAAACTGGTTTCTACCCAATTTTATCATCTTATTGAGGGTTTTAATCTTAAAAATATAACCAAAGACATATAAAGCAGATGTATGTTCCCCAAGTTATACATTTCATGTTGAACAAGTACACCCCAGTTGTAATTTCTTACAAAACTTTATTATTAAGTCCAGTTACTATAGTTTAATTGTTAAGGGTCAAACTTAATACCCTCACAACTTTGACACATACCACCTGATGGAAGTATGTTAATAATTTTTGTTAATCATTTATTAGACTAGAGATTATCAATCTAATTATTATGATTTCTGTAGTGTAATTTTTACTACACCATTCTCATCCAAGGTAGATACTGATTTCTATCCACTTTTAATAACTTATGAAGAGATGTAATCATAAACATATAAGTAAAGATGTGAAAAAGACTTATTATCCCCAAGATACACCCTCCACAAGTTATTAAAAGTGCATAGAAAAGCAGTCTCTACCTTGTGAGCAGGTGATGTAATGGAAATTACACTACAGAAAAATTATTCATTAAGTGAATAATCTCTAGAATAATGAATGATTTATGAAAATAATTAATATAGAACCTAATTGTATATAAATGTTGTAATTGATCAACAATTATATAAGTCAATAAACATCACATGATCACCATTTCTTATGCTTGCTCTTAACTGTTATTAAAACAGGCAAAGGTCTTTATATGTATTGACAGTCAGTGAAAGCCAGAATAATCAATGGATGTCAGAAGTGTTGTACATAAAATCTCTTCTAGTGCCTATACATACAATATCCCCAGTCTAGTTTCTGGCTTGTGGTCTTCATCAGTGAGGAGTTGGATCTGAGAGCACTGCATCTAGATCTTAGGATCTAATGCAACCCTTCAGTAGCCACCTTTTATTTCTACTTAACCACAAAATTGAAAACAGAATATTTTCAATCCAAGCTCATCACCTTATATAGTCATATTCTGATTTGCACTGAGTAGCAATACATATAGAGAGTTTTGTCTGTTTTAATAACAGTTAAGAGCAAGCATAAGAAATGGTGATCATGTGATGTAATTCTGCCTAATAGGATAGTGGTAGCTGTGGTTATTAAAGAACCAAAGACCCCAAAATGTATAGGTACTGAACTGAGTTCAGACCTATATGACTATATAAACTGATGAGCTTGGATTGAAATATACTATTTTCATTTCAAGTCTCGTAGTTTTGTAGTAAAGTAGAGATAAAAGGTGGTTGCTGGAAGGTTGCATTAGATCCTAAGATCTATGTGCAGTACTCTCAGATCCAAGGCTCCTCACTGATAAAAGTCACAAGCCATAAACTAGTCTGGGGTATTGGATGAGTAGGCACTAGGTGAGGATTTTATGCAAGAATCTTCTTCTGGCATTCCTTGATTATTGTAACTTGCACTGAGTGGCAATATGTATAGAGAGAGTTGTGCATGCTTCAATTATATAAGACCAACAACTATGGCTATATTTACAAAGATAATTATCGGTGCTTCAAGACATCAGATAAAAGAGGTTATTCCATATATATATATATATATATATATATATCATCAACCATTATCAATCCACTGCAGGATGAAGGTTTCTCCAAGTTCAATCCATCTTTCTCCAATCTTTAGCTTCTCTTCTCCATATCATCCCTTCATACTTTCGTATTTCATCCATCCATATCACATGTGGTCGCTTTCTGGATCTTTTACAATCTCTTGGAATCCAGTTTAAGATTTCAAATGTCCATATATTATCATCTTTTCTATTAATATGTCCAGCCCAACTCCACTTCAATGTTTTAATTTTTTCAATAAGGTCAGTAACACCTATTTGTTCTCTTACCCTTACATTGCATTTTAAATCTCTTCTTGTTACTCCCAACATGCATCTCTCCATACTTCTTTGAGTGGTCTGAAGTCTCTGTGTTGCTCTTCTATTAAATGTCCAAATCTCAGATCAATAAGTAAGAACTGGTAAAGCACATTTGTTAAAAAGCTTCTTTTTCAAACACATAGGCATATTTCCTTTTAGTATCAAATTGTTTGTACCAAAAGCCCTCCAACCAAGTTTAATTCTATGATTAATTCCATCCATTATGTTTCCATCTGTATTAATAATCTGACCAAGGTATTTGTAATTGTTAAATTCTTGTAATTCATCATAATCAATCTTTATTTTCATATTTTGAGCAAATCGATTAAACATTACTTTAGTCTTTTTAACATTTATCTTTAGTCCTACTTTCCTACTTTCATCTGATAACTCCTGCAACATTTCCTGTAGCTCTGAAGCATTATTTGCAAAAATAACTACATCATTTGCAAAATCTAAATGACTTAAATAACCTCCATTTACTTTCACTCCTTTAGTTTCCCATTTTAATCCACAAAATACTTTTTACAACACTGCTGTAAACAGTTTTAGAGATATGGAGTCACCTTGTCTTACCCCCTTCTCAATGTTGACTTTCCCAGTATCATTATGTAATCTAATTGTTGCTGTTGCATTTTTGTAAATCTTCTTTAAAATATGACAATATCCTGAATCTATATCTTGATGAACCATGCTTTAATCACTGAAGAAATGTTTATAGAATCAAATGCCTTTTCATAATCTACAAATCCAAAACATAATGGCAACTCATATTCATTTGTCCTTTCTATAACTTCTCTTAATACCTGGATATGATCCATTATACTAAAACCATTTTTAAATCCAGCTTATTCTCTTGGTTGGTGGAAATCCAATGTTCTCTGTAGACGAGTTGTAATTATCTTGGTAAAAATTTTATATAAAACTGATAAAAGGCTGATAGGTCTGTAATTTCTAATATCTTCTTTATCACCTTTTTTAAATATTAATATTATTACTGCATTCTTCCAATCATCTGGTACATCTTTATCATTTAGACATTTGGTATATAACTTTGCTAAAAAAATTTCTATTTCTTCACCTGCTTCTTTTAATATATCAATTATAATTCCATCATTACCTGGAGCCTTTCCTTTCTTCATACATTTAATTGCATGTCTCACTTCTTCATTTAAAATTCTGGGCAATTCGGAAGATGTAATAGATATAGGAGGTACTTGTTCTTTATTACTATATAATTCTTGATAAAAATCTTCTACCCATTTCATGATGTCATCTCTCTTTTTAGTAATAATTCCATCTTTTTTTATTGCAGATATAAATTTCCTACCAATACCAAAATGTTGTTTTACATTCTTAAGACTTTTATTTTCTTCTACGGCTTTCCTTGCTAGATCACAGTTATACTCTCTTATATCATTTTCAACTCTTTTCCGCACCATTTTACAAAATTCGAGATATTCAATCCTTTTTAATGCATCATTTTTGTATATCTTCATATTCCTTTTTTCTTCATAAATTCTCTGGTCTCAGTAGAAATTTTATTGATCAATTGCTGCTTTTTTCTACCAGCTATCTTTGTTGCAGTTTTTAAAAGTGTATGAGTTATTTTCATATTAATTTCATTCAAATCTGAATCATGTTCAAAATCTACTAATACTTGAAACCGTTTTGTAAGTTCTAATTTAAATTCATTAGAATGTTTCTGAAGATTAGGAATATCAACTGTAAATATGGTTTTTCTTAATAATTTTTGTCTTTCTAGTTTTACATTAACACATAACTTACACCTTATTAATCGATGATCACTTCCTGTGTTAAATTTATTAAGAACATTACAATCTTGAAATAAGTATTTTCTGTTAGTCTAAATTTATTAAGTACATTACAATCTTGAAATATATATTTTCTGTTAGTGAAAATATAATCCAATTCTGCTGTTCCTTCATTTGGATTCTTCCATGTCCATTTTCTTTTAACATTTTTGTCAAAAAAAGAAATCATAATATAAAGTTTATCTTTTTTCTGAAAACTCCACAAGTCTATGTCCTCTTTCATTTCTATTACCATAACCAAAATTACCTATAGCACTTTCATCTTTCATTTGTTTACCAATTTTAGCATTAAAGTCTCCCATCACAATTTTAAAATGTTGTTTACTGATCAAAAGCCTTTTGAACATCTATATAAATATCTTCTACTACTTCATTACTGTGAGAACTTGGTGGGACATAAACCTGAATTGTCTGCATTTGGTATCTTCTATTAAGTTGTATAACTAATCTTGTTACTCTGTCTAATACATGATCAAGCCCCACAATGTTGTTCTTTCACTTTTTATTTATAATGAATCCTACTCTACTTGTATTTCCAATATTTGTGCCTTTATAATAGAGTACATGTCCACTTTTTAAATCAATTGTCTTTCCACCTTTTCTTCTACCTTCACAAAGTCCAATAGGGTCCCATTTAATATAAGACAGTTCTTCTTCTAATTCTTGCAATCTTCCTTCACTTGAAATGATCTGCAGTTGTAAGTACTTAAATAAAAAGTTGTCATCATATGGCAGCCTCAGTCCACAATCAGGGAATTCTTAGCACCTTGAGCCTTCATCCACACCCATTGCCTTGGTTGGTGACTTTACAGCCTCTTGGGGATAAGAGCCATGATTTATTTTGGTCTGTCATAATTGTATATATGTATTGGAAAAATATTTATCATTTACACAAACATTCATTCTCAGCTGAGAAGAAAGACCATGGTGTTTCTTGATCTTAAACTCGGAGGTAAAAAGCCAATAAACTCATCATGCTGGCTAATGCATGATGGTGAGCAGCCCATCCATTTTTGTATACTATATGAATAATCACATAGTAATAACAGCTGCAACAACTAGAACGTATGGAGTGGACATTAGGAATTTGCCCAGCTCGGTTCCTTTAAGGCCTCCAAGAGGAATCAAAAGATCTCCTTTCAGTTAATAGTAAACTCCTTTCTGCAGCTATATATATATATATATATATATATAGATACTGTTACAATATATATATATTGTAACAGTATCTGGGTTCAAATACAGGTTTAATTGCCAGTGGTTGCGAATTAAATAAGTCGATGCGGTAAAATTTACAAATAGTCATTCGAACCCTGTTACACAAGAGTATGAATGAGTACGTTGATCAATTAAAGGTAGGAATATATATATGTTTGCTGTACGTGTTAATATAATGGGTGAGAATTACTAATATATTTATATGTGAGAAAGTAGAAAAGCGGTTATATGTAGAGTTGCATTATTTTTTTATTATTTTTTTGTGTTTTAAATAGATATTTCATTTATTAATATCATAAGATAGATTTAAATGCCAGTGATAACATGTGTTTCTTAAGCAAAACCCATTAATCATATAAGGCTGGAAAATAAGCAGTGGAATGGAAAGTTGTGTCGTGGGTGGTTCAGTTAATGACTGTCCACCAGAATTCTTAGAACTGGTCAAGAGTATTTTTAGAACAATGAAAGTTGAAAGCATTCCTGAGATCAGGTCATCGGCATAGGAATAGAAAAGAAAAGTGAGGTTAAAGAGCACTAAAGAATAGAACTATATTTGTTCTCAGTGATTTTAGTGGTGATTTTAAAAATTAGAAAAAGCAGTGAAGTGATATAGGAAAGCAGAGAAAGAAGTATAAACTGATTATCCTAATTATTAATTAAGAATTTTATTCATAATGTACTCCGTCTACATGAGGGGGTAAAATAATCGTGTGGGTTCTTAGATCGCTCAATGAACAGCTATTGTGGGGCCTGCCTGAACTTTATTTATGGATTTGCCGTTTAGTCAACCAAGCGCAATGGCCACGGAAGTCTAACAACTAGACTCTCTCACAATCAAGTCAAACTCATCTACTTAAATTCTAGTAGGGATTGTTTTGGCCAGAATATTTCAGAGCTTATCATCATCGTTTGGGTCAGCGACTTTCATTAAAACCAACATCTTCTCTATGCTGTAAGCTTACAGATTATTAGCCTCAGCCACGTGAACATTCGCTCGTAAGAGGTAACTTTGATCTTTTCTTAATCTGCCTTAAATGAACATTTAGTAATGGTTAAAGAAACGTGTTATTTCAACTTAAATAAAGTACTTAATAATTTATTATATTTAAGTACTTAATAATTTATTAAAATGTTTAAAAAAATACAACTCTGATGTGTAATCGCACTCCTTTGTTATTATGTGTATTAATTATATATATATTGAAACAGATATGCTGTTCCTCATATAAATATTCAAAAGACCCCCCCCCATTTAAAAACGTCTAGCATGATTCAGTCTAATTGGGAACGCAATAAATTTTGATTTGTTTAAAAAAAAATCATATTTTTAATTTTGTGATTGATGGATTTGAATAAAATGTTATGTCATCTTATTTTTTTTATCTGTCTCAATAAAAAGAAAAGAAATTAATTATCCAATCATTAAAAAGAAAGAAAAAAGATACTTGAGTTAAACTGAGGCAGTATTCAAATTAGGCACGTCGTCAGAAGAAAAGAACTTTCGTCTTACACAGAGAAGCAGAACATATTGAATTTTTTTTTAAAAAAAAAGAAAGTGTATTACTTAATTCTTTTGACAAATTAAAATATAGCTTTAACTAAACGTGAAAATGGAAAAAGAAAACTTTGCTAGAGGAATTATAATGTCAATGGGGTAATTTAGCGGCTTCATTCTCTCCACGCTGTGCCATGACTTTCCATAAATGAAATAACCCGCCTTCTTTTGAATAAACTAGACTGCAAAACTGGAAGGTAATTTTTATAAAATATTAAAACATATTTATCATACGTTATAAAGTGGAATTATGAAATAATTACATAGAATTTGTTTTGTAAAATATTAAAACATGTTTATCATACGTTATAAAATGAAGTTATGAAATAGTTATACGCAAATTTATTTATAAAAATATTTGAACGTATTTACTATATAAATTAGAAATGCTCCACAAGCCAAACAGAGTTTATGTATATGAATATACTTTTATATTTGACTAAATTATAAATGCTCCACAAGCCAAACAGAGTTTATGTATAAGAATATACTTTTATATTTGGCTAAATTATAAATGCCTCAATTATCAAATGATAAATGCTCTACAAACCAAGAATTGTTGAGTTCAAATGTCTACCAATCGGTAATAATTAATAAAATGATGAAATGCTGTATAAATCATAAATACTTGACTGCTTCTAAGCTTCTTATAATGTAACAGAGTTTATGTGTAAGAATATACTTCTATATTTGGCTAAATTATAAATGCCTCAATTATCAAATGATAAATGCTCTACAAACCAAGAATTGCTGAGTTCAAATGTCTACCAATCGGTAATAATTAATAAAATGATGAAATGCTGTATAAATCATAAATACTTGACTGCTTCTAAGCTTCTTATAATGTAACAGAGTTTATGTATAAGAATATACTTTTATATTTGGCTAAATTATAAATGCCTCAATTATCAAATGATAAATGCTCTACAAACCAAGAATTGCTGAGTTTAAATGTCTACCAATCGGTAATAATTCATAAAATAACAAAATGTTATATAAATCATAAATGCTTAACTGCTACCAGGCTTCTTCTCATAAAGGAATACAAAAACAAACTATTGTTAAATTAGAATATTTCCAAGCTTCTTCTCATAAATGGATTCAAAATGAATTATTGTTGAATTAGAATATTTCCAAGCTTCTTCTCATAAATGGATTCAAAATGAATTATTGTTAAATTAGAATATTTCCAAGCTTCTTCTCATAAATGGATTCAAAATGAATTATTGTTGAATTAGAATATTTCCAAGCTTCTTCTCATAAATGGATTCAAAATGAATTATTGTTGAATTAGAATATTTCCAAGCTTCTTCTCATAAATGGATTCAAAATGAATTATTGTTGAATTAGAATATTTCCAAGCTTCTTCTCATAAAGGAATACAAAAATGAACTATTGTTGAATTGGAATATTTCCAAGCTTCTTCTCATAAAGGAATACAAAAATGAACTATTGGTGAATTAGGATGTTTCCAAGTGTCTTCTCATAATGAACTTGTAAATGAACTATTGATAAAGAAAAAAGAACTGCTTCTAGCTCTTTCATAAGTAAAATGAAAAAGAGTAATCATGTGGATAGAAATGAACTTCGTTAGAAATTGCTAATTAATTGTTATTTAATAAATTTTTTTGTTACTAAAAATTAAATTGGTTATCCAGTTGTCCAGTTTTGTTTGTTTTATCGCATCACTCACCAATTATAGCACTGGTTCATTCCATCTCATGTTCTCTGAGCTACGTCTGACATAACTTGACCTAGGCCAGTCAGGTTGTAGTGAGATGGAACTCTAATGGCGCTCTTTGGGAAACCAAACATAGAAATATTTAGATGTTTCCAGTCTCTATGGTACTACATCCTCTGATGAGCAGGAAATATTGTTGTAGGAGGCATTAACATCTGCATTAGGAATGTCAATTGATAGTTCCTTCCTACAGCATGCTCATCAGAAAATTGTTACAACTGATGTGATAAAAGGGTTGTACGCGGGTCCGGTTACATTTGGCGTCCAACTGTGAGGCTTTACCTGGCTAACCTACCTATAGGCTCCGGTTACATTTGTCGTCCAACTGTGAGGCTTTACCTGGCTAACCTACCTATAGGCTCCGGTTACATTTGTCGTCCAACTGTGAGGCTTTATCCAGCTAGCCTAACCATAGGCACCTATTACATTGTCATCCTTACTGTGAGGCCTTATCTGGCATAGGCCGGTTAATTTGCCACCCTACTGTGAGGTCCGATCTAGCTAGCCTACTCATAGGCATAAGCAGATCACGATTCTGTGATATGAACAGTGCATATGATGTAGTGATGTAATTTGTTCAGGAAGGATGGAAAAATAAAAGTCTAAAAGAAAAACAAAACAAAAATGAATGGCATAAAGAATGAAACAGGCATTTCAAAGAAGATGGAGTAAAGTCATGGTGTGGATGGAGAGAGAAGCTTACTGATTCAGAAAACAAAGGAGAAATGGTAAACATGGAGGCTCAAAAAACAGAAAAAATAGTTACGATAGCTCAGATAATAGAAATTATAAAAGCAGACCAAAAGAAAAGAGACAAACAAAGAGAAGAAGATAACCAAAAATGGGATAAACAAAGAGAAGAAGATATCAAAAATGGGATAAACAAAGAGAAGAATATAACCAAAAATGGGATAAACAAAGAGAAGAAGATATCAAACAAAGAGAAGAATATAACAAGCAAGCAATAGAAGCAAACCAAAGAATAGAAAAACGAATTAAAGAAGCATTCAAAAATCAGAATGAAAAGTTAAACCAGTTGATAAAGGAAATAATTCAACCTAAAAAATTGGATGAGGAGGAAACTTTGGAATTTCCAACCAAAGATATTTTAAAGGAATCACAAATTGAATATCCTATTACTGATGAAGCAAAATTTGAGATTGTTAAAAAGGAAGAAATTGAAATTACAAAGAGTGATCTTGAAATTGTTGGTCTACCTTCAGAAAAAAGTCTGATTGTGGAATGTACCTCTAAAATTGAAAATAAAGAAACAGTATATACAGAAGCTGAGAATGAAATTGTATCAAATACAGTAAAAGAGTTTCAAATGGATGAAAATGAATCTAATAAAGCAAAATTAAAATCTTCTGATCTTCAAGAAGATGAAAAACGTGAAAATGAACATAATCAAAATATAACAAAGGGACTATCCAATATAGAAGAAAATGTTTCAGAAAAATTGTCTGATATATGCTATGAAATAGTAACAAAGATAGAGAAAGGAATCATAAAATGGAAAGAAAAGTGTGTTAGTCCTCAGCCATATATAAAAATTATAAACAAAAGCTTAATAAACTCAAATCAAAAATTGAGTATAGAAAAAAATATATAAAGACAGTTATTAAAAATATAGTTGCTTACGCAGGAAAAGACACCAAAAAGGAATCTGAAAACTCGGGATTTATCAGTGTGAAAGAAATTAAGCAACAAGAAACCTTTACAAATACCAAAAAAATAATTACTATGGCAGAAGAACCATTTAAAAAGAAACTTTTATATAAAAATGAAGTACCACCATGGAAGAGGAACAGGAGAAAATTCACAGATGGTGTTCATGGTCCATATCGGACGCGTATAATTAGAAGATCAAACAGTAACAATGATCTCCAAAGAAAATACAGAAGTGAAGAAGCAAGACATCACAGTAATGTTAAACATGATAAATTTTCAACAAAGAGACGATCCAGAAGTATGTCACCTCATAATACAAAAGAGGACTATAGGAGAACTGATCATGATCCTCAGTCTCCCAAAACAGGTTGCAGTTATGATTCAGAATAAAATAGAGATAGCTGATGGAAAAAGTTTGTGAGTGTGGTGTAGTGATGCATGAACTTGTGTTTTTCATGTTGAGATGGTGGATGATTGAGCGGAGCTGCTTGGATGCATTGTGTTATGATGCTCCGAAGTATATGCTCGGCACTATCCAGACCTGGATGTTGTGCTCCAAGAGTAGTCCAGCAGTGCGTATATATAGGTCTCATGTATAGGCCTTGGTCTCATGGATAGGCCAAATGATAGCCCCTAAGACTCACCGAAGCTGAGCAGGGTTGGCTGAGTGCCAAATTGATTTTTTTTCTCTGGCTCCTATTCTTGGTTGGATGATACTTCTAGGTACAAGAGAGGTAGTGCTTAAAAATGAGATATTTTCTCGTGACGTCATGAGGCGGTGTGTACTGGTAGTTTGTGCTTGGCCATCTACTTATCCTGGCATTGGAAGCTATGGTTCATGTATTCACTTTTCCAGCTCATCTTACCCATTCATCAGCATATCTAAAACCAGGCAGTACTGAGAAATAATGTGTATAGTATATGGAATGAAATCGTACTTCCAGGCGATTTCATCCCAAAATTTGGTGAGGGGTAATGAAACAGATATGCTGTTCCTCATATAAATATTCAAAAGACCCCCCCCCCATTTAAAAACGTCTAGCGTGATTCAGTCTAATTGGGAACGCAATAAATTTTGATTTGTTTAAAAAAAAATCATATTTTTAATTTTGTGATTGATGGATTTGAATAAAATGTTATGTCATCTTATTTTTTTTTATCTGTCTCAATAAAAAGAAAAGAAATTAATTATCCAATCATTAAAAAGAAAGAAAAAAGATACTTGAGTTAAACTGAGGCAGTATTCAAATTAGGCACGTCGTCAGAAGAAAAGAACTTTTTTCTTTTTCTCTCGTCTTACACAGAGAAGCAGAACATATTGAATTTTTTTTTTAAAAAAAGAAAGTGTATTACTTAATTCTTTTGACAAATTAAAATATAGCTTTAACTAAACGTGAAAATGGAAAAAGAAAACTTTGCTAGAGGAATTATAATGTCAATGGGGTAATTTAGCGGCTTCATTCTCTCCACGCTGTGCCATGACTTTCCATAAATGAAATAACCCGCCTTCTTTTGAATAAACTAGACTGCAAAACTGGAAGGTAATTTTTATAAAATATTAAAACATATTTATCATACGTTATAAAGTGGAATTATGAAATAATTACATAGAATTTGTTTTGTAAAATATTAAAGCATGTTTATCATACATTATAAAATGAAGTTATGAAATAGTTATACACAAATTTATTTATAAAAATATTTGAACGTATTTACTATATAAATTAGAAATGCTCCACAAGCCAAACAGAGTTTATGTATATGAATATACTTTTATATTTGACTAAATTATAAATGCTCCACAAGCCAAACAGAGTTTATGTGTAAGAATATACTTTTATATTTGGCTAAATTATAAATGCCTCAATTATCAAATGATAAATGCTCTACAAACCAAGAATTGCTGAGTTCAAATGTCTACCAATCGGTAATAATTCATAAAATAACAAAATGTTATATAAATCATAAATGCTTAACTGCTACCAGGCTTCTTCTCATAAAGGTATACAAAAACAAATTATTGTTAAATTAGAATATTTCCAAGCTTCTTCTCATAAATGGATTCAAAATGAATTATTGTTGAATTAGAATATTTCCAAGCTTCTTCTCATAAATGGATTCAAAATGAATTATTGTTAAATTAGAATATTTCCAAGCTTCTTCTCATAAATGGATTCAAAATGAATTATTGTTGAATTAGAATATTTCCAAGCTTCTTCTCATAAATGGATTCAAAATGAATTATTGTTGAATTAGAATATTTCCAAGCTTCTTCTCATAAATGGATTCAAAATGAATTATTGTTGAATTAGAATATTTCCAAGCTTCTTCTCATAAATGGATTCAAAATGAATTATTGTTGAATTAGAATATTTCCAAGCTTCTTCTCATAAATGAATTCAAAATGAATTATTGTTGAATTGGAATATTTCCAAGCTTCTTCTCATAAAGGAATACAAAAATGAACTATTGTTGAATTGGAATATTTCCAAGCTTCTTCTCATAAAGGAATACAAAAATGAATTATTGTTGAATTAGGACTATTTCCAAGTGTCTTCTCATAATGAACATGTAAATGAACTATTGATAAAGAAAAAAGAACTGCTTCTAACTCTTTCATAAGTAAAATGAAAAAGAGTAATCATGTGGATAGAAATGAACTTCATTAGAAATTGCTAATTAATTGTTATTTAATAAATTTTTTTGTTACTAAAAATTAAATTGGTTATCCAGTTGTCCAGTTTTGTTTGTTTTATCGCATCACTCACCAATTATAGCACTGGTTCATTCCATCTCATGTTCTCTGAGCTACGTCTGACATAACTTGACCTAGGCCAGTCAGGTTGTAGTGAGATGGAACTCTAATGGCGCTCTTTGGGAAACCAAACATAGAAATATTTAGATGTTTCCAGTCTCTATGTACTACATCCTCTGATGAGCAGGAAATATTGTTGTAGGGGGGCATTAACATCTGCATTAAGAATATCAATTGATAGTTCCTTCCTGCAGCATGCTCATCAGAAAATTGTTACAACTGATGTGATAAAAGGGTTGTACGCGGGTCCGGTTACATTTGGCGTCCAACTGTGAGGCTTTACCTGGCTAACCTACCTATAGGCTCCGGTTACATTTGTCGTCCAACTGTGAGGCTTTACCTGGCTAACCTACCTATAGGCTCCGGTTACATTTGTCGTCCAACTGTGAGGCATTATCCAGCTAGCCTAACCATAGGCACCTATTACATTGTCATCCTTACTGTGAGGCCTTATCTGGCATAGGCCGGTTAATTTGCCACCCTACTGTGAGGTCCGATCTAGCTAGCCTACTCATAGGCATAAGCAGATCACGATTCTGTGATATGAACAGTGCATATGATGTAGTGATGTAATTTGTTCAGGAAGGATGGAAAAATAAAAGTCTAAAAGAAAAACACAAAATGAATGGCATAAAGAATGAAACAGGCATTTCAAAGAAGATGGAGTAAGGTCATGGTGTGGATGGAGAGAGAAGCTTACTGATTCAGAAAACAAAGGAGAAATGGTAAACATGGAGGCTCAAAAAACAGAAAAAATAGTTACGATAGCTCAGATAATAGAAATTATAAAAGCAGACCAAAAGAAAAGAGACAAACAAAGAGAAGAAGATAACCAAAAATGGGATAAACAAAGAGAAGAAGATATCAAACAAAGAGAAGAATATAACCAAAAATGGGATAAACAAAGAGAAGAAGATATCAAACAAAGAGAAGAATATAACAAGCAAGCAATAGAAGCAAACCAAAGAATAGAAAAATGAATTAAAGAAGCATTCAAAAATCAGAATGAAAAGTTAAACCAGTTGATAAAGGAAATAATTCAACCTAAAAAATTGGATGAGGAGGAAACTTTGGAATTTCCAACCAAAGATATTTTAAAGGAATCACCAATTGAATATCCTATTACTGATGAAGCAAAATTTGAGATTGTTAAAAAGGAAGAAATTGAAATTACAAAGAGTGATCTTGAAATTGTTGGTCTACCTTCAGAAAAAAGTCTGATTGTGGAATGTACCTCTAAAATTGAAAATAAAGAAACAGTATATACAGAAGCTGAGAATGAAATTGTATCAAATACAGTAAAAGAGTTTCAAATGGATGAAAATGAATCTAATAAAGCAAAATTAAAATCTTCTGATCTTCAAGAAGATGAAAAACGTGAAAATGAACATAATCAAAATATAACAAAGGGACTATCCAATATAGAAGAAAATGTTTCAGAAAAATTGTCTGATATATGCTATGAAATAGTAACAAAGATAGAGAAAGGAATCATAAAATGGAAAGAAAAGTGTGTTAGTCCTCAGCCATATATAAAAATTATAAACAAAAGCTTAATAAACTCAAATCAAAAATTGAGTATAGAAAAAAAATATATAAAGACAGTTATTAAAAATATAGTTGCTTACGCAGGAAAAGACACCAAAAAGGAATCTGAAAACTCGGGATTTATCAGTGTGAAAGAAATTAAGCAACAAGAAACCTTTACAAATACCAGAAAAATAATTACTATGGCAGAAGAACCATTTAAAAAGAAACTTTTATATAAAAATGAAGTACCACCATGGAAGAGGAACAGGAGAAAATTCACGGATGGTGTTCATGGTCCATATCGGACGCGTATAATTAGAAGATCAAACAGTAACAATGATCTCCAAAGAAAATACAGAAGTGAAGAAGCAAGACATCACAGTAATGTTAAACATGATAAATTTTCAACAAAGAGACGATCCAGAAGTATGTCACCTCATAATACAAAAGAGGACTATAGGAGAACTGATCATGATCCTCAGTCTCCCAAAACAGGTTGCAGTTATGATTCAGAATAAAATAGAGATAGCTGATGGAAAAAGTTTGTGAGTGTGGTGTAGTGATGCATGAACTTGTGTTTTTCATGTTGAGATGGTGGATGATTGAGCGGAGCTGCTTGGATGCATTGTGTTATGATGCTCCGAAGTATATGCTCGGCACTATCCAGACCTGGATGTTGTGCTCCAAGAGTAGTCCAGCAGTGCGTATATATAGGTCTCATGTATAGGCCTTGGTCTCATGGATAGGCCAAATGATAGCCCCTAAGACTCACCGAAGCTGAGCAGGGTTGGCTGAGTGCCAAATTGATTTTTTTTCTCTGGCTCCTATTCTTGGTTGGATGATGCTTCTAGGTACAAGAGAGGTAGTGCTTAAAAATGAGATATTTTCTCGTGACGTCATGAGGCGGTGTGTGCTGGTAGTTTGTGCTTGGCCATCTACTTATCCTGGCATTGGAGGCTATGGTTCATGTATTCACTTTTCCAGCTCATCTTACCCATTCATCAGCATATCTAAAACCAGGCAGTACTGAGAAATAATGTGTATAGTATATGGAATGAAATCGTACTTCCAGGCGATTTCATCCCAAAATTTGGTGAGGGGTAATGAAACAGATATGCTGTTCCTCATATAAATATTCAAAAGACCCCCCCCCATTTAAAAATGTCTAGCGTGATTCAGTCTAATTGGGAACGCAATAAATTTTGATTTGTTTAAAAAAAATCATATTTTTAATTTTGTGATTGATGGATTTGAATAAAATGTTATGTCATCTTATTTTTTTTATCTGTCTCAATAAAAAGAAAAGAAATTAATTATCCAATCATTAAAAAAGAAATAGAAAAGATACTTGAGTTAAACTGAGGCAGTATTCAAATTAGGCACGTGGTCAGAAGAAAAGAACTTTCGTCTTACACAGAGAAGCAGAACATATTGAATTTTTTTTTTTTTAAAAAAGAAAGTGTATTACTTAATTCTTTTGACAAATTAAAATATAGCTTTAACTAAACGTGAAAATGGAAAAAGAAAACTTTGCTAGAGGAATTATAATGTCAATGGGGTAATTTAGCGGCTTCATTCTCTCCACGCTGTGCCATGACTTTCCATAAATGAAATAACCCGCCTTCTTTTGAATAAACTAGACTGCAAAACTGGAAGGTAATTTTTATAAAATATTAAAACATATTTATCATACGTTATAAAGTGGAATTATGAAATAATTACATAGAATTTGTTTTGTAAAATATTAAAACATGTTTATCATACGTTATAAAATGAAGTTATGAAATAGTTATACGCAAATTTATTTATAAAAATATTTGAACGTATTTACTATATAAATTAGAAATGCTCCACAAGCCAAACAGAGTTTATGTATATGAATATACTTTTATATTTGACTAAATTATAAATGCTCCACAAGCCAAACAGAGTTTATGTGTAAGAATATACTTTTATATTTGGCTAAATTATAAATGCCTCAATTATCAAATGATAAATGCTCTACAAACCAAGAATTGTTGAGTTCAAATGTCTACCAATCGGTAATAATTAATAAAATGATGAAATGCTGTATAAATCATAAATACTTGACTGCTTCTAAGCTTCTTATAATGTAACAGAGTTTATGTGTAAGAATATACTTCTATATTTGGCTAAATTATAAATGCCTCAATTATCAAATGATAAATGCTCTACAAACCAAGAATTGCTGAGTTCAAATGTCTACCAATCGGTAATAATTAATAAAATGATGAAATGCTGTATAAATCATAAATACTTGACTGCTTCTAAGCTTCTTATAATGTAACAGAGTTTATGTATAAGAATATACTTTTATATTTGGCTAAATTATAAATGCCTCAATTATCAAATGATAAATGCTCTACAAACCAAGAATTGCTGAGTTCAAATGTCTACCAATCGGTAATAATTCATAAAATAACAAAATGTTATATAAATCATAAATGCTTAACTGCTACCAGGCTTCTTCTCATAAAGGTATACAAAAACAAATTATTGTTAAATTAGAATATTTCCAAGCTTCTTCTCATAAATGGATTCAAAATGAATTATTGTTGAATTAGAATATTTCCAAGCTTCTTCTCATAAATGGATTCAAAATGAATTATTGTTAAATTAGAATATTTCCAAGCTTCTTCTCATAAATGGATTCAAAATGAATTATTGTTGAATTAGAATATTTCCAAGCTTCTTCTCATAAATGGATTCAAAATGAATTATTGTTGGATTAGAATATTTCCAAGCTTCTTCTCATAAATGGATTCAAAATGAATTATTGTTGAATTAGAATATTTCCAAGCTTCTTCTCATAAATGGATTCAAAATGAATTATTGTTGAATTAGAATATTTCCAAGCTTTTTCTCATAAATGAATTCAAAATGAATTATTGTTGAATTAGGATGTTTCCAAGTGTCTTCTCATAATGAAATAAAGAAAAATGAACTGCTTCTAGCTCTTTCATAAGTAAAATGAAAAAGAGTAATCATGTGGATAGAAATGAACTTCATTAGAAATTGCTAATTAATTGTTATTTAATAAATTTTTTTGTTACTAAAAATTAAATTGGTTATCCAGTTGTCCAGTTTTGTTTGTTTTATCGCATCACTCACCAATTATAGCACTGGTTCATTCCATCTCATGTTCTCTGAGCTACGTCTGACATAACTTGACCTAGGCCAGTCAGGTTGTAGTGAGATGGAACTCTAATGGCGCTCTTTGGGAAACCAAACATAGAAATATTTAGATGTTTCCAGTCTCTATGTACTACGTCCTCTGATGAGCAGGAAATATTGTTGTAGGGGGGCATTAACATCTGCATTAAGAATATCAATTGATAGTTCCTTCCTGCAGCATGCTCATCACAAAATTGTTACAACTGACGTAATAAAACAGTTGTGTGGCGGTCCGGTTACAATATATATGTAGTGGAATGAATGAATTGTATGTTTATGATTTTAATATATATGTGCGTGTGCTAATAAATCTTAGAATTAATTACAACTTATATATATGATTTACATTCTGGGTTTCTGTTAACTGATAGGCTATTGCAATAGGATTGGATTTAGAAATAAATTATATTGAGAGATATAAGGTGTCTCTTAATGAGACTATCCATAGATTTGTTCTTCCGATAAACATTGTTTTCCCAGGCCCTCAAGATTGAGCTAGTTCGGATAAAATACCCAAAGATTGTCCATCGGAACTTTTGACTTTTGTTTGCCCTTTTGAAGTGTATAATTCTTATTAATGGATAAGATTGGCACTTGAGAGGGGCTTCGGCCTTAGCTCATAAATATACATACTCGAAGCTTAGGGTAATAACTTGGTAGAATGTTAAAATGGCTGCCCAGTGTGTGGCATGATATTCAAATATCACGTAGTGCTTAAAATGGCGGACCGACAAACGGGGCTGCGAATAGTGGAGAACGGGCAATAAAATGGCATCCTAATGTAATTTTTTAGAAAAGGGCTCCCCAACGAAAGTTGGAGAATGATATTTTTTTAATATATATATATATATATAGAAAGAAGAAAACAGAAAGAGTTTGGATATATATTTGGAAATGTGGTTAAATGTTATATTTTGCAATGTATAGATAGACTGATAGAAAACTTCTCAAATAATCAGAAGGGAAAATAACATTGATGATCGGTGATGTCTGTTCCATGAGGCATATATAGAGTTACATAGTTCATAGATAGGGGTTTAATAATTTACCAATATTTGGGATATTATAAAACAAAATCCATAAGGGTAGAAATGAAGGGAGAAAGGCATATCAGGTGAGTCATGCAGAGTGCCATTGAAGCCGGGGTGATGAACCTTGCAGGTTTTAACCTTAATAGTGATATATAAAAAAATGAAGCCAAAAAAGCAGAAAGGGGAACAGCAGAAGGCGGGAGAGGGAAAAGAAGTAAATGTAATGGAGAGGATTTTAGAAAAACTAGAAAATCTAGAACTCTGAATTCAGGAAATGGATGAGAGGTTCGAACTGAGATGTCAGGATATAGAATGGAAACTAGGGGTGGAAAGCGAAAGTAGTCGAGAAAAAAGGGGTATGAGGGAAATGAAGGAGAAAGTAAGGAAAAGGTCGAGAAGTCGGACAATAAAAAAATAGAAGGGAGTTTAGATGAATGAGAGAGGAGTGTAAAACAGAAACTGAAGGCTTGCAAGGCAGAAAGACCGGAGAACATGGTAAAATGTATGGGTATGGCGATGCTCACCAACGTGAATCACTTCTTAAAGATACGGCCGTTTGAAGGCCAAATGGGGGAAGCTCCTGTGGAGCATCTGCAAAGCCTACGAAAATACTTTGGCATGAATCCCATGCCAGAGGAAAATAAAGTAGTGGTAGCATATAGTAATTTAAGCGGGAACGACCAAGCATGGTGGGACTTGTCTCAACAACCCACAACCTTCGAGGAGTACCAGAAGAAGATACAAGAGACTTTTTGGTCTGAAGATCACCAGGAGCTCATGCAGTATCAAGTGATGTGAGAGAAATGTGAGGAAGGGAAACAAGAAAATTTCTGTCAATTCTTTTATCATCAAGTGGCAAGACTGAGAACACTGGATGTGTCATTTGTCAGATGGTCACATCATTCAAATTGTAAGGCACAATATGCCTATGAGTGTAGAAAGAATGATGTTGGAGGTGAGAAAAGCATCTATTGGAGAAGTGGCAGAACTACTTAATGTGCTGGATATGACCGCATATGACCATAGCACACTGTTGGAATGAGGAAAGGAAATCCCAGATCAGCAAAGTACTAAGCTTGGGATGGAAGAAGGATGTTCTTATGGGAATGCAACATATAGAAAAGGATGGGATGATAGTTACAGACCGAAATGGCAGTGCGAGCCAGATGCTCGACGTCCACCTGACAAGCCAAATTATGATCAAGGAAAGGGGCCATGGCCACTGAAGTAGAAGGATGGGGCAGATAAAGGATACAAAAGAGGAGTTTAAGAAGCCATTCAAATACACAGAGGGTATTTGAAGGCTATTGCACCAGGGGGATATGTAACAGTAGCTGGGTTCGAATACAGGTTTAATTGCCAGTGGTTGCGAATTAAATAGGTCGATGCAGTAAAATTTACAAATAGTCATTCGAACCCTGTTACACAAGAGTATGAATGAGTATGTTAATCAATTAAAGGTATGAATATATATATATATGTTTGCTATACGTGTTAATATAATGGGTGAGAATTACTAATATATTTATATGTGAGAAAGTAGAAAAGCGGTTATATGTAGAGTTGCATTATTTTTTTATTATTTATTTGTGTTTTAAATAGATATTTCATTTATTAATATTGTAAGATAGATTTAAATGCCAGTGATAACACGTGTTTCTTAAGCAAAACCCATTAATCATATAAGGCTGGAAAATAACCAGTGGAATGGAAAGTTGTGTCATGTGCGGTTCAGTTAATGACTGTCCACCGGAATTCTTAGAACTGGTCAAGAGTATTTTTAGAACAATGAAAGTTGAAAGCATTTCTGGGATCAGGTCATTGTCATAGGAATAGAAAAGAAAAGTGAGGTTAAAAAGCACTAAAGAATAGAACTATATTTGTTCTCAGTGATTTTAGTGGTGATTTTAAAAATTAGATAAAGCAGTGAAGTGATATAGGAAAGCAGAGAAAGAAGTATAAACTGATTATCCTAATTATTAATTAAGAATTTTATTCATAATGTACTCCGTCTACATGAGGGGGTAAAATAATCGTGTGGGTTGTTAGATCGCTCAATGAACAGCTATTGTGGGGCCTGCCTGAACTTTATTTATGGATTTGCCATTTAGTCAACCAAGTGTAATGGCCACGGAAGTCTAACAACTAGACTCTCTCACAATCAAGTCAAACTCATCTACTTAAATTCTAGTAGGGATTGTTTTGGCCAGAATATTTCAGAGCTTATCATCATCGTTTGGGTCAGCGACTTTCGTTAAAACCAACATCTTCTCTATGCTGTAAGCTTACAGATTATTAGCCTCAGCCACGTGAACATTCGCTCGTAAGAGGTAACTTTGATCTTTTCTTAATCTGCCTTAAATGAACATTTAGTAATGGCTAAAGAAACATGTGTTATTTCAACTTAAATAAAGTACTTAATAATTTATTATATTTAAGTACTTAATAATTTATTAAATTGTTTAAAAAAATACAACTCTGATGTGTAATCGCACTCCTTCGTTAATATGTGTATTAATTATACATACATGTAGCGGAATGAATGAATTGTATGTTTACGATATTAATATATATGTGCATGTGCTAATAAATCTTAGAATTAATTACAACTTATATATATTATTTACATTCTGGGTTTCTGTTAACTGATAGGTTATTGTAATAGGATTGGATTTAGATAGAAATTATATTTAGAGATATAAGGCATCTCTTAATGAGACCATCCATAGCTTTGTTCTCCCAATAAACATTGTTTTCCCAGACCCTTGAGATTGAGCTAGTGTGGATAAAATACCCAAAGAGTGTCCATCGGAACTTTTGTTTGCACTTTCGAGACGTATAATTCTTATTAATGGATAAGATTGGTGCTTGAGAGGGGCTTCGGCCTTTGCTCATAAATATATGTGCTCGAAGCTTAGGGTAATAACTTATACACACTAAATTCTTTGAACAAGATTTTGGGTAGAATATTAAAATGGCTACCCAGTGTGTGGCATGATATTCAAATATCACGTAGTGCTTAATATATATATATATATATATAATCAAAATGTTTTGTCAATTTTATTTTGTTCTATAGAATGTAAAAAATGTAATATGCCTGACTAGAATTAACGACTCTCTGCTTTCTCTTATACATAATTAATGTGCATTAATTTATTTATTTAAATAGGTATATATGCTACACATCTAAACGTCTACAAAGTTTGATAAAGTTTATTTTGTAATTCTAAATATTAAAATGCTAGAAATATTTATATATTAAAAAACATCTAATGTAAAACTACCACCACAAATGAAGATCATTATGTTTTACAACATTAGCAATGTGGTTGTATTGGGAACAATAATTTATTTTATCTCAATTACAAAAAATATTGCAACTTTTTATCTGTGTTTTTGTGCCTAGTTGTTATTTTTATCAATGGAGAGAAAAATTCAAATGTATTAAGATATTTTCTTACTTTATTGATATTATTTTTTCTTATTATTTCAATAACAGATTAAAGTAAAACATGCGCCATTTTATTAAAAGCATGCACCAAGTGATCAAATCCGTAAAGAATTTTTTTTCCAAAAAAAGAATACCATTGAAAAAAAATTGGACTAGTTTCCTTTTTTAAAGACTATTCATACAAAATCATGCTTATTTTACACACATAGATAATGGCCAGTATTTAAATTGAAAAAAAGGATACATATCATTTAGACAGGCCAGCCCCTTGGTGGCATTCTTTATCTGCAAAAGCACAGATATGTGCCATTTAGGCAGCCACCACCGGCTATCGTATAGCCAGGGCAGCAACTTGTTGGCATTATGTCTCTGCAAAAGCATGGAAATATGCCATTAATTCACTTGATTACCATGGAAATGCTCAGAAACCAATGGCATTTTTTAACACGGCCTGTAACAGCAGATATACTATATCTGAATGCTAACTATTTAAACTTTAGTACAGTATGACTTGAAGGTACCTGTACTTCAACTTACCATAACTCTTTAAATGTCCTCGCTCAACTAATTATTTTACAATAAAACTAAGATAGTATTTTGTATTAAAAATTTTCATTCTGTCCATATGCTTCCCTACACACTTTTGAAGGGTGAAAAAAATCAGAAAGTGTATTAGAAAATAGAGTTGACACATGATAACATCTTTACTCATGTTTGGGCAAGAATCACTGGCATGCTAACAAAATGGCTGAATTAAGTAAGCAGCAGCCTTTAAAGTTTTGGCAATTGCCTGTGTCTGAAAGGTTTTTGCAGAATAGAAATATTTTGCCACATTGCAAAATCTGTGCTTGTGGATCAATGATGAAACAGGAGTGTTCCCAGTTCAGGTGCAAGTCTGCATCATGTAGACATAAATATTCACTCCGAAAACAAACCTGGTTCAACAGCTCAAGAATACCGTTACCAAATAATGTTAGATCATAAAATGTTTTAATTATTTTTCAAAATGTAAAAGAATTGCACTCCAAAAAAATGGTTTGAAAATGAGTTTAAAAATAATTTAAGAATAAAATGCCAAGCAGCTGGTCTGTCTAACGTTCGTTCGATCTTAAGTTGTTTAAAAATAAAATAATTCCATTTTACAAAATTTTACCAAATAATGTAATTTAAAAATAAAATAATTTCATTTTAGTAAATAATGATCATAAATTGTTTAAAAATAGTTTGCAAAATGTCAGCCTGCAGAGAAAGAACACCCCCAAATGGCTGGCCTACCTAAACAATAAGTACCAAAAATGTATTAGCTGTAAATATTATGAGTTATTAACACACAATGGTAAAACAGAAATAAAAATTATTTCCGCAATTATTTATATATATATATATTATAACAATTGGGGAAAGAGGAGACTTAACATAATCTGCACTACAGGGCACTACTAGGCATTTGAACCTATAAAATTTATATAGTAGCAGATACGTAAGCTTAAAAAAATATTTTTTTTGTTATTTTATATATTTGGATTCTGACCGTTAGCCCACTGTCACTAGCTGAGCAGAGTAGCAGAAATTTATATTTATAAATTCTTATCTAAGACTATTTTTAATATTAAACAAAGAATAAAATAAGCTACTGCCAATAATTAATACACAAACAACATTTATTTATGCACATATATAATCATTTTAGAATTTGAGGAATGACATTTATTATTTAGATTTTAATATTAACTTTTAATTTAAATTATTATTTTAAAATTTTAAGATTGTCGAGTATGAATAAACTACATAGATTTGCATTTGAAAAGGAAATATTCTGTCCCTGATTTAACCTTAGGCCAAAAAGTTCACAGTCAAACCAACGTCAATCCATCTGATATATCAATGTATTCAATGCAGCATGAATACAACAGCACAAAATACTATACTGTCAGGAATGTACATCTGAACAGTAAGTAGAGTTAGAGAAGACATTGTCTCTCAACCAAACAGGAATGCTACATCTGTTGGTGAGTAGAACTATAAACAAAAAACTCCATAGGAATGGACCGAGTCTTCCATCTTACTATCCAATTCCATAGGCAAACAGGGGGTGCAGCGTATACTGTGATTCTGCACGTAGAGAACCTCATACTACATCTACTAATTACACCAATATATCCAATCCATTGACCTAATTTAACTACAAAACAAATAACCTAAGATTACCCTTCCCTAATTAATTAATATAACTTTACAAATCTATATAGCCATTCATGCCTGACTTAAATTTATCATTTATATACATTCGCACAGATGAATTTTATAAAATTTGTTTTATAATGTTGAGTATAGATCGGCTACATAGATTCCACAGTTAAGAACATTTCAAAATAAACATAACCGATCAAAATACAAAATCATTGATAATGTCAATTACAGAGGGAATACAAGAAAACCAATGGCATTCATCATAAGATGCCACATTGACATCGATGACTTATAGATTCTAATCGAATATGAAAACCACAACATAATTACCCACTAATGAATCCATGCAATGTCCATACCCAACTTAAAATTCATGCATTTAAATAATTTATACAAATAAATATTAATAGAAATAAAAAAAATGGAAATGATTTTTTTTTAGCAAACTCAAATATATATAATTTAAACATTAATTATCAATTTGAAAATCAAATAAGAGTTCATTTTAAAATTTAGATTAGCTGAATCTTTAAAAAAAAATTGACGAAAGTTCTTAATTACTTTTTTTTTGTTAATTTGTAAAGTTCATAGCTCATGGTAGAAGAGTCCAGGTTCCTGTTTTTAATTCCTGTGATGTCTCCATTGGAAGACCGATCTGATGTTCTGGAGGTGGCATTAGCTGGTTCCATTCCGGAATTACAGTCACTTCATTTTTTTTAAATAGAGAGTGTGATATGTGTGTCCTATCACACCTCTCAAACACAAAAAGCTGGCACTGGCCTTAATTTCAATATTTTTCCTTTTATTCCCCCCCCAATCAATGAACAAATGTCACTAATCCATCATTTTCATTAGGGTCTGAGCTGAGGCTTGGCCTTCCATTGGTCAAGCTAATTTCTTTATTTTCTTATCTATCTTTCATCAGACTTTTTAATTATACAAGAGCCCCAAGGGCTAGCTTGCTTTTCAATTAATTTATAAAACAATCATTTCCATTTACAAAAATATTTTATCTTTAAATCTTGTACTTTTTTATAACAAAGTACGTTCAAATACTTTTATTTATTAAAAAAAAATATTTTTAAAGTTTTGCATCTGTGTGAATATATATACGTTTAACAACTCTTTAATTTATTTATTTTTAGCTTTTACATTTTTAATAAATTTATTTTTATTTGTGAACTTAGTTTTTATTTTAAATTAATGTAATGGCATATATATATATCGATTATACGATTTGCTTTCTTTTTTCTAAACATACGCAGCAAAACTTTGTTTCTCCCAAAAGAAAATAAACCAATTTATTATCAACACAATGGCTTCACTGTAATACTTTCACATGATAGGCATGCATTTGCACATTTCTCTGATGGAGCTGGCTGTGTCCCCAACTATGACTGGGTAAAATTTGGAACAATAATTACTATACTGATCTTTAACACTAATATAACGTTTGCCTTTGAGTGAGCTTAATTCACTGTTTAATTACTGAATAGTGAATACTGTTTACACAATTAAGGAAAAGCTTTTAATTAACTGTATCTTCATTATTGTCTATAGGCTTTATAATACAATCTGCTATGAGCCTCTTGAAGCATTTCAAAATAATAATAAAACCAAGACTGTCTTTTAAAAGCACTAGTTGGCTTAGTGACCTACAGGAACCGAGATCCTGGGAAAAGAAATCCTCTGATAATGATCTACTGTTCTTTATCTTGTGGCTGCACTAACAGTAGCAGCTACCAATGAAAAAACCAACAGTTCTTTTTCTCTAACTATTTATATCAACTCTTCTTCTGTTTCTCTTCTCTTTTCAGGAGTAAATTATTTGGCTTTAATCAGTTTGTATTATTTAGTTTGTTATCATACAACAAAATTACTTAGCTTTTTTAATTATTCAATTAATTACTCTCTTAGGAATTTATTTTCATATATGGCAAGTTTATAAGGTCCATAATATTAATTAATCTTAGACATTTATTTCCGTATCTATAAGGTTTCGCAATTAATTTATTGTTTTAGGAATTCCTTTCCATATAAGATAATTTATAAGCTCTGTTAAATTAATCAATATACAGATAAATGCATCTATGTTTCTTTAAACTATGTTTAATTGAAAACATGTCTTTTCAACAATTTATTTATTTAAGTTTAAACATTCTTTAATATTTTGCACTTCTCCCCTTACTCCAGAAAATAGTTTATGCTTACATATAATCACTGAATCTGTCTGGTTTTTGTATCTGATGTCTAGGTCTGGGTGATGTAGTTGTTAATCACTCAGATACATTGTTGATTCTAGTTTCTGTTTCATTATTTTGGGTTTCATGTCACACACAGCTTTTTGGTTTTTTCTCTTCATCTTCAATCCATGGTGTTGTTTCCACTGTGTCTTGTCATTTTTGATTTTCATCTTTTGGCATGGGCACTGCAAATTTCCAATCTTCTGAATTGCTGTTGGACATGATTTACATGTCTTCTGTATGATGTTCCATCCTGTACTTGAATGATTGCTAGTGTTTTGAAAGCATTTTCACAATTACTCTTTTAAATCATTTCTTCTGGATTACATCTCGAACCCAAACTCTGTCTCCTATTATGAATATATTGTCTCTTTTCCAGTTCATTGTTTGTATTTTTCCATTTTTCCTACTCTATTTTATCAGATGTACCTGGACATAAAAGTGACAATTTAATTCTCAGTTTCCTTCACATCAACAGTTCTGCTGGAGATTTCCCTGTAGCTGTTGATGGGGGGGTGGGGGTGGAATATTGATGCAGCATAGCATCATGTATGGCTGGCTACATACTTATATTATTTGACTTCTTGAGGGCTTTTTTAATTACTTATCTGTACGGCCTTTTCAGCATGGCCCAATACAATGTTTCAATTGGCATTAATACACTCTTAGCAATCAATGATTTTAGTTTCTCTGTCACTTTCTTTTTTTGAAAAATGGGATTTTTTGTGGTTTACACCCAACCAGTTGTACATTTTCCAGCAACTCTCTCTTGATTGGGCTTGTATTAATTAATCCCAATTCTTCATTAAACAAATCAGGATATTTGTAGGCATCTCTTGTTCAGGAGAGATTTTTTTTGATAATATTAATTCGTATACCCAGTTTGTGGAAACACTCACTCCCAACTCTGGGACTGATCTTCCCATTGACTATGTACAGGAGTAGATTTATTTTTGTACCACAGTGGTTAATTAGCATTGTCACATGACCTATCAGTTTAACTGGGTTTCTGTTTACATCATGTGCCCTAATGTTTGTTTTCTCTATTTTACTTTCATCATTGGCCGATGACAATGACAGCCAATCAGTAAGTGACATCATTAAAATCCCTAATCTACCATCAATTTCCATCAACAGTCCTTTGCCACAAAGTCACAGCATCATCATAAACTGATTTAATAATGAATGTATTTTGCCTTTCATATTTTAACATAATACGAGTAAATTCTTTATTAACCTCAACAATATTCAAATGCTACTATGATTTGCAATTAGTTATACTTATAGTTTGGTAAAACCGATGAAAACAGTTTCACTGAAACTGATTCCATGAGTTTGTATTGTCATAGTTTACAATTCAACATTTTTATACAAAAACCTAAAGAACAATTATAAAATATACCTCAGCAAATTAATACTTATACAATAGGTTATATTAAATTTTGGTCTCTATTTTGTGCACACTATCTTTATAAACACAGAAATTAACATTTAGCAATTTTTTTTTTTTACTTATGATAATATTTGTAAAAGATGTACAGTAACAATTAGTGACATATATTTTATTTTTTCTAAACACATTTTAACTTAACATTTGTTGTAATAATATTATAGTTAACTTTTTAATACTGAGCATCCTAGAAAAACAAAAATGTATTTCAGAACATGGCAATTGAAGTTTGATGCCCTCTTCTTTTTCTCATTTAATAGTATCTCATACTGGTTATAGTCAAAGATGCTGTAAATTCTTTCCATCATTTTAAAATCTACTTTTTAAGACAAATATTATAAAATCAGTGACAATAGTAATGAAGAGCAAATTTATTTCATTATAATAACTATTTGTAAAGAAAATCATTCAACTAAATTTATTTCTCTATTTTTGATATTTTATGGCTATATATTTTTATACAAATATTTTAATATTTATTGTAAACAATGTTTATAAGAAAAAAATTTCAAATGATATTTGTATAAAATAAATATTTTTGGAACAGTGCTGAATACCACTTGTTGTCAGCACATATGTAAACTGTATTGTAGACATTTCAGACTTATTTAATAAAATAATGTTAGTTAAATAAGCTTAACTTATGTGAAATTAATAAAATATGATAGTAAAAAAATGTAAAATAGTCATTGTGCTATATATGCAAATTCTACTGTAATAATGCAAATAATTTAATCATATTACAGTATTCTAATTTTATTATATAAAATTTACTCTCTTTCAAATTTTATTTATACTATGAAATATTTTTCAGTTTTGCTAAACAGACATCTATTATGAATAAATGTCATGTGATAATATTAGATTTTGTGTCTTTTGCTTGCATATCTGAGATTAAAATGTATTACTTCACATGATTCAATACATGAATGTATTATCAAAACTCATTTATAAAAAAGACATTTGAAAATCAAACACAAAAGAGTTACAGAATATTAGCAACAAATTCTATTCTGCTTAACATGTATAAGATGTTAAAATATATCTCAAGACCTTTATTTAATAGTTTTATAGGCTGGTATGCACCACTAAAATCAATTGGCTTTAACTTGTTATTAAATATTATCTTGCATTCGAAATAAAATTCAATATATCCAGTAATCAAAATTTTAAAGCTAGTGGATTAAAATCTATAGTACTGAAGGATAATATTGACCATAGAATCTATATAAAAATAAAATTAACTACAATAAATGTCTTGTAATTCAACCATTTTCACATTAACACTTGCCAGTTTAAGGAGGAAAGTTTAAGGCATTGCACTTAAGCTTTTATTTAAAGAAATAAATTCCAAATTTGCTTAATTGGGAGTATCTTTTGGTTTTAAACAACTAAACATCACATGATCACTATTCCCTATGCTGATACAAGCTGTTAAAACAGAGGCAAAATTCTTCATACAGTAGTTCCATCCACAGCAAGCCAGAGTAATCAATGGATGCAAGAAGGTTTATGCATAAAATCCATAGCTAGTGCCTTCTCATCAAATGTCTCCAAACTAATTTCTAATTTGTAGATTTTATAAGTGAGAAGTGGACCTGAAAGCACTGCACCTAGATTTTAGGATTTAATGCAATATTCTAGCAGCCACTGTTTACCTTTGTCTTCAACTATCTTCAGGTGTTTTGTTGGACTTTTAAATCTCTCGGTATCTATATTTTTGTTAGGAAATTTCCAGCTACTTACCTAATTCATATGAGTGACGATTCTTTTACTTCACGTTAAACAAGAAGTCATTGTTAGGCTATTGTCCTTTATGTTTTACATTTAAACATGTACTTCAAGCTGTTTCTTTTGATAATGAAATGTTATCAATTACTAGAACCATTTAGGATATTTATATTATTATACATATCAGAATTTTCTCTATATATTTTAAACAGTGGTCATAACATAGATTTTAACAACACCAAAATCTTATCAAAATATGCACATTATCAAATAGTTCACTGAAATCTTTAAAAATTCATTTTTATTAATCATTGCAATTGTATATCACCATTTTAACCGTATGAATTTTTTTTATAAAGGATATTACATCGAAACAAAACAATTTCAAGATTTAGGGCTACTTAGTCCAGAATTTTTTTCTGGACGCAGCAACAGAATGTTATATGCAGTATGATCTTCATTAAACGTTTTCAATCCTATTTCGTGGGTTTTTTTTAATATGATTGAGATCAAAAGGAATATTTATTGATTAGTCTGCTAATAAAATATTTCAAATTAAGATTCTTTTTTTTCATTAAGTCTTAGATAATTATGTTTTAATGGAAGCTTGTGTCAGAAGAATAAACACATTATTGAGTATTATATTTGAAACTTTTTATTACACATCTTCTAATTAAATACCTTTTGTGTGATGGACAGATAAGAAGCACGTAGGACTGCAAATATGTAAATCATTAGGTAAAAAAAATAGATAGACAGGTAGTTAGCGGATAAAAGGTACATAAAGATAAAGGATGGATGATAAGTAATTAGATAGATAAATAGAAATATATAAAATGTTTGTAAGTATGTCGGATTGATAGTGAACAAGCATTGGTGGTCGAGAGGTCAGCGACAGCTGCTTTACAAGCAGTTGTCCCGGGTTAGCGGTTTCGCTTTCCGTCTGATGCTATGACACATAAAAAAAAAAAGAAATAGTTCATCGGATTATGGATTAGTAATAACATATTTAAAATTATCATAATTTCTAAAGCATTGTTCTTATTCTGTTTTTCTATGTTTGACTATTTTATATTTGTATAAATATTGTACATTTATTAATCAATATATATATATGATTTCTTAATTTATTTATTTTTTAAAAAAATAATTTTAACTTTTCTGTATTTTTTTAGAATTATTTCCTTAAGTTCTTATTTGATTTTATGATTTTTTTTTTTATTAAAATTGACTTAGATGATGCATTTAAAATATTTTATCTAAAACTTCAAAGAAAAAAAACGAAACGTATAAATTTATTTTTTCGCAAGTATAATGTTGAAAAAATTCAATAATAACATAGAGATGGTAAGTTTTTTGTTGAATTATTTTTTCCCACACATATTGTTTAATGGGGGGAAAAGGAAGAATTAAAAATATCAATAAAAACATTTGCAAAAGTATTTACACGTTTTTGTAAACATTTCACAATACCAATCGTAAAAATGAAAAATATAGTTCCCATTACTTGTCGAAAAATTAGATCACTTTTTTCCTCTGGAACAGACAAGAAATAGAAAATAATATACATTGTTTGTTAGTCAATCATTAAAATAATTATCTACTTAATGAACAATATTTCTATAGTGTAATTTTCACTACACCATTCTCCCGCAAGGTAGGGATTAGTTTACATCCCTTTAATTAACACCTTGTGGAGAGGTGAAATCATAAACATATGTCCAAGGACTGTGAATAGATGTATGATCCTCAGGATTCCTATTTCACATTGAACTAGCACTTATTAGTTGACTCAGATGACATCTCCTACACATATCTTTATCATTGTTCAGTATATACATAGATAGGAAATTACTACAGTTATTGATAAGTGGCAAAATCCCACAAACTATTTGATGGATATATATTAATAATTTTAATTAGTCATTCATTAGACAAGAGATTATCCACTTAATAAATAATAATATTTTTGTAGTGTAATTTTCAATCCTACCATTTTCACTCTATGTAGGGACTGGATATTAATCTACATTGTTATTTCTTTTTTAATCATCTTAGAAAAGATGTCAATTTTAAAATCATATCCAGTGTTGTACAAAAGTAATTTACACAAATTTTTTGTCGATAATAATTTTAGTTTCAAATAACAACTTTATTCACACCTTAAGAAGATACATATGGATATCATTTAACATCTTTCTTATTATATGTTACATGCTTACAATGTGCAGTGGCTCTACAATGAAAACAATAAATAAGAAAACTAATGGTAATAAAAATAAATTACATAAAAATAAGCTACTTAGGAATTATTTGGGTCAATTTGTTGACCACCAAATTCAGAGTTTTAACAATAAATAACAATTCAATGGAAAGGACTGGATTATATTAATGTGACAACTTTTAGACTCTGCATAGGAGTCATTATGTCCAGTTAGTTAGTTTTGCCATGACAGTATGATAAGTACCTAAGTGTTTTGATCTTCAGATCTCCAGTTGGTCCCATGTCTGACTGGCTAACCAGTGCTGGCATACTTTCCAATCGTATTCTTTGGCCTCACCAAGTAACTTGAGAAAAAGCTCTTCTGGACTATTATTCAATCCATTGTCAAAGACTCTCTTATTTTGCACTATCCATATAGCAAAATTTACAAAAGTGGCCAGTCTAATTTTACCATAAAGGCCACCCTTTACTGCCTTTGCAATATTTGTACCTGTAATGTCTGCTTCCCTGAATCTTTTAAGGACACAATGACATAGATTATTCCATGTTTCACATTGATCTAGGATATAGCTCATTGTCTCTTCATTTTTATTACAATTCAGGCAAATTGATCTATTCTATATCCCCACCTGTAACACAGAAAGGTGCTTGTTGGGAGGGCTCCGAGGTTGACTTTTATCAGGAAATCCACCAGCTTAGGTTCGAGTTTTATCCTTTTTGCCAACCTAGCAAACCTGGGAATGCTGATTGAGAGAAGACTCTCCACTGTGTACTCATTGTTTTGTGTCATACTAAATGCTTCCCAATAGTTAAGCTTGAAGCCAAACATAGTTGCTGATGTCTTAGTTTTCCTACAATAATTGACACTCATTGTTGCAACCAAATGCCTGTTTGTTTGGGCGGAGGGTGATCCATTGGTTCTGTCTTCACCAATGGCAAGAGGCTTTCCATACATGGGTTTTAGCTAAATAATTTTACTAGTACATTATATGTCCTTTGAAATAGGAATGTAGAGATTGAATGTAGTCCAAGCCCATTATGAGCCTTCGGTTTTTGGAGAAGGCTGAGACTTATGACTGGGGCTTTTCTGCCCCAACATAGTCTTCTGCATTGAGTTTCCACCTTGTGAATGAATGCCTTTGTAGGGAAAAACCCAGCCAGGAAATATGTTATTTTTGGCAATACTATGGCATTGAGAAAGGTGACCTTTCCCCACAATGACAATCGGACCTTTGATAGTGAGGTAATTGAGTTTACAACTTTCTTTAACAGAGACTCTTCAAGCTCTTTCCTCATGATGTAAGGGGGAGGCCAACATAAATCCTAGAAACTTTTGTGGAGTTGCTCTGAATCTCCCCAGGATTTGCTTTCTTGATTTGATTGACCACATAGCCGACTTGGCCTCATTGACTCTTAGACCAAATTTACTAGCAAAGTGATCCAAGAAATCCTATAGCCCACCACCACATCATCCATGTAGGAAACTTGATGAATGCTCTCTCTCAGCAAAGGTATTGCAACACCCGAGAGTGTTGCCTCAATGTGCAACAGCAATGGATTTATATAGGCTGCAAAGAGGAGTGCACTTAGTGGCGAGTCCTGCGGGATGGAAACGCTTGGCTGAAATCCTGGAGCAACTCGACCATCTAATGAGAGAAACACTTCTCTATTTTGTAGAAGGTTTTCAATCATTTGGAGATATGCCTTGTGCATTTGGAGCTCTTCCAGTACACTAAGGAGCACATCGATCCTGATGCAGTCAAAGGCACCAGCAAAGTCTAATTGAACTGCAAGTGGCCGGGACATTGTTTCCCTGCGAACATGATCAACAATGAGGTGAAATCTGCTGATGACATCTGCTGTGGAGCTACCCTTTTTTGCAAACTGACAGGCAGACAGTTGACTGATGATGTTCTCCTGGATGTCATCTTTTATCAGACCCTCAATGATCTTTATGAAAAGAAGGTTCATTGAGATTGGCCTGAGATTTTCAAAGTCACTAGGGCCCTCTGGTTTTTTAAGCAAAGGCACCATAGCAATGGGATAGAACCCTTGAATGTCCCAACTGTTCTCTGCCAGGAGGTACTCTGTTTAGATTTCTTATATGTAGTTGTTCCTACTGACAGTTATGTCTTTGGTTATAGTTAATTCCTCTTTGCAGAACTTGCTTATGTCAGTTCCTTAGCCCACAATAGAAGAAAAAAGCAGCTGCCATAAATGATAAATGACTGATAGTGAATTACTTAGCAATATTTCATGATTTTTATTAAGTATTATTTTATTTTTATAAATGTCCATATAAAATATTAATTCAAAATAGATATGAATCTTAAATTGGCAGTCTGTGTTAAAAATATGATAGAAGTCTTTTTGGCCAAATTCATTTGGAGATTGGAAGTTGGAGATAGCGGCAAATTAATATATAAAGTCAACAGGAAATTATCTTATTTTTTAAGTATCCCTAATAATATGCTTTAGAAGTGAGTGGAGACGTGGAAATTTTATGTATATTTTAAATCTAAGCATATATACAGAGATAGGCAACAATGTGTAAATATAAACAAGACAGTGCTATACCACTCTATGACACTTTCAGTGTTTGTCTGAAATGTGGAAAATGTCATATGGTTTGTGATGATAAATATACTGTATAACATGGATTTTGATGTTTGGACTGATGGGTTTTCTATAGATGCCCTCTAGTGCACAGTAATGGTAAGATAAATTGACTTTGAAAATGTAACATTTTAAAATAAATTTTATTCTTGTCACAATTACTTTGGCAACATTGTATAATAACAGTAAAAATCTTAATTAAATATGGTCTGCTTGGTTTAATATAAGTCAGACAAATACTATTGGGAATTGCTAAATCATGTGAGTTCAGTTTGCTTTATTCGCTAAAACTTTTTGTAAATTATCACTTGGTAAATTCGTGTTATATTTGAAATGTTATATCTGTAATCTATTTAAAAAATAATTTAATATATATATAACTCTTTGAAGGAGATGCTGGGTTGCTGAGGAAAATAAAAGAGTGAGAAAATGGTTTCTAAGTGAAAATAGTCTAAAGAGAAAGGCAGGAGAAAAGGAGCAAAATGTAGTTGAGGAAGATAGGACATAGTATGGTTTTAGTGGAGTGTCAAAAAATATGGGTGGAGAAATTAGTATTGCAATGGAAATGGTTAATCAAAGAATAAGTAAAATAGAGCAAGAGGTGAAGGATGTAGAAGCAATATTAAAATCGTTAGAGATGAAGTGTGAGCAGATAAAGAAATTATTGAGTAGAAATCACAAGGAAGAAGTAGATAAGGAGGTCCAAAGCATAGTAGAAAATGTTATATATGGAGCAGAGAAAGTAAACTATGAGACAGTATTGATAAGATATTCACTAATTAGGAAATGGGGAGATATAATTGCAAAGGAAAATAGAAGCAGATATGTAACAGTATGTTTGCTTGAAGCTAGAATTAGGAATGTGACAGAAAAAGTAAAAAAAGCAAAATAGTAGAGATGTATATGTTATGGTAGGGACTAATAATTTGTCAAAACCATCAGAGAGATTAATTAATGAGTACATAGAATTGATTAGGAATTTGAGTAATATTAAAGGAAGAGTAGGGGTAGTTGGATTATTAGCAAGATTTGACAAAAGGTATTTGTTGGATATGGCATGTTCTATGAATAAGAAATTGAAAAAATTTGTGTGAGAGAAATGATGTTATGTTTTTGGATGTGAAAGATTGGTTTATTGGAAAAAGGAAGTAATATACTAAAGACGGATTGCACTAAGGAAAACATTTAAGTGAAGTTTTAGGGGGTCTGATTTATAAAGAATAATATTCGGGGAAACTATAAAAAGGGTGGGGTTTTAAATTGCAATATTATCAAAAAGAAGAAGAATGGATGGGATGTAAGAAATAAGCAAAGGGTAATTGATTTAGATATAAGTGTAGATGTGGACAGGGAATGGTGCTGTAATGTTAATGGTAAGCAAGTTATTTATAAACATAATGGAGAAGAAAGAATCAAAAGAATTTATAAAAGAGTAGTTAGGAAAGAATTGTTCAAATTGGCTATTTGAATATGCAAGGTCGTAGGTGACCAGAAAAGTGGCAGGAATTAAACAAAGCAATTGAAAATAAAAAGCTTGAGATATTAATAGTATTGAAGCACATCTAAGAGAAGAAAAACCTTATCTGCAATATTTGATATAGCAGGATAAAAAGAAAAAAGAATGGGGGTATAGGAGTTATATCAAAAATATTTAAATACTGTTAAATGTCAAGAACATTTGTGGTTTGAAAAAGGTTGGAAGACAAGAATGGATGGTGGCTATAGTTTATATAGCCACTGGAGTTAGTCAAACTATAATGGAGTGGAACAGTAGCATATATGAATGCCTAGTTAAGTATATAAATAGTTTTCAAGAAAAGGGGGAAGAGAATAATGGTTATAGGGAATATTAATGGACATATTGAAGAAATTGATGACATAGATAATAAGAATGGACAGCTTTTGAAGAAATTTTGTCAGAGAGTGAAATTGAGCATTGGAAATTTATCAAATATTTATAAGGGACAATACACATATTCTAGAAGTAATATATTTCACACAATAGATTATGTATTGGTAGAGAAAGGGAAAATTAAGATGTTTGATAATGAAGAGAGGGCATGCAATAGTAATCAGAAGGTGACTAAAATAAATAATTATAAAGAGAGAATGAAATTGAATAGTGTATTGTTGGAGGATATTAATAAAAGTGGAAGAGATGGGAGTAAAAAAATTTGGAATTACATTAAAAGGAGAAATGTAGAGGTGAGTGAGATAGTATTACTAGGTGGTGAGGGAATAGAGTGCAGCTCTAGATAAGAATTAGAGAGGATCTTAAATAGGTGTGTAATGGATATAGAAAAAATGTTAGATGTGAAGGATAGATTGATAGAAAACATGAAAGGATATAGTAATGGAAATATTAGATTTACAGAAAATGAACTGAATGAGGCAGGGAAGAAAATGAAAAGTGGAAAGGCAAGAGGTTTAGATGGATGGGCAGCAGAAATGATAATGAATTGAGGACATAGGGCAAAAGTAAAGCTATTATCATGTTTTAATAAGATGGCACAGAAGATAACTTTTCTAGGTAGTTGGAGAAATACAAGAGTAAAATTATTATTTAAAGGAAAGGGTTGATTGATTTAAATTTAAGTAGTATATTTTTAAACATGATAAGTTAATGTCCTTATCAGTATCCTGTAAGTTATTTCATATACTTATGTACACATCCATATTTTAAAACATTGTCGATCTGCCAGCAGAAAAAAGGTTTTTCCAAATTCTAATCTGATTTTTAAATTTCATACACTTTTCCGCATCAAATCTTTTTACCTCAGTCACCCAACAGTATTTTGAATTTCGGTTTAAAATTTTCATTTACTCATTCGTTATCGTTGTCTATAGAAACATTTCAAGTCCAATTTCAACTCAGACTTCTATCTTTGTCAAAAATATCACTATCTCTTTATTTTCGCATCCAGATAGTTTAATTTTGTTTCCATCGTGTTACCATCAGATAATACAAATCTCCATAATTATCTGTGAAAACTGAAGTCTTCAAATTTCTAATCTATGAAGCCACCAACTATCACATTTACAAAAAAAATCTTTCTTCATATAGACAATTTTGTTTTTAATATTGTTATTTCTTCAAAAATACTTAATCCAAATTTAGTTCTATGATTAATTTTATCCATTATGTTTCTAATCTGTATGAATAATCTGACTAATGTAGTTATTTATGTTTACTATTTTTTTTTTCATTTATTAGTAATAAGTATTAAATATAGCTTTACTTCTCACTATATGTAAAATATATAATTGTTAATTAGAGAAGATAATAATTAGTATTAAAGTTTATCGGCTTAACGTTTTCGAGGATCCATGCCTCATATTCATAGCCTTCATAAAATGTATAATAAAATATGCAAATACAAATATTCAAATAAGCTAGTATTACGTAGCCCATTTCTTCGAGATCTCGAAGCAAGTATCCTTTCTATTAATGGCATGGATGTTTCCATTGATGTAAAATGCCTCCTTTATTTTTCTTTTGTGATCATTTGATTCTGAGCACAATATTATGGGATTGGCGGGTGTGAAGTTGTGTCCAGATTGTTTAGCATGCTCCAAGAATACAGAGGACGTGTTGCTGTTTTTCTGAGCTCTGTTAAATGTGTAAATATGTTGACCCAGTCTAGTATTGATTGTAGCTTTCCTTTTATCAGTTTTATACAAAATTTTTACTAAGATAATTACAACTCGTCTACAGAAAACACTGGATTTTCACCAACCAAGAGAACAAGCTGGATTTACAAGTGGTTTTAGTACAGTAGATCATATCCAGGTATTGAGAGAAGTTATAGAAAGGACAAATGAATATAAGTTGTCATTATGCTTAGGTTTTGTAGATTATAAAAAGGCATTTGATTCTATAAACATTTCTTCAGTGATTAAAGCATTGGATCATCAAGGTGTAGATCCAGGGTATTGTCATATTGTAAAAAATATTCATAAAAATGTAACAGCAACAATTAAATTACATAATGATAGTAGAAAAATCAACATTTTAAAGGGTGTAAGACAGGGTGACTCCATATCTCCAAAACTTTTTACAGCAGTGCTGCAAGAAGTATTTTGTGAATTAGAATGGGAAACTAAAGGAGTGAAAGTAAATGGAGATTATTTAAGTCATTTAGATTTTGCAGATGATGTAGTTGTTTTTGCAAATAATGTTTTAGAACTATAGGAAATGTTGCAGGAGTTAACAGATGAAAATAGGAAAGTAGAAATAAAGATAAATGTTAAAAGGACTAAAGTAATGTTTAATAGATTTTTTCAAAATATGAAAATAAAGATTGATTATGATGAGTTAGAAGAAGTTAACAGTCACAAATACCTTGGTCAGATTATTAATACCGATGAAAACATAATGGATGAAATTAATCATAGAATTAAACTTGGTTTGAGAGCTTTTGGTAGAAATAACTTGATACTAAAAGAAAATATGCCTATGTGTTTGAAAAGGAAGGTTTTTAATAAATGCATTTTGCCAAGTTCTTACTTATGGATCTGAGACTTGGACACTTAATAGAAGAGTAATACAGAGACTTCGGACCACTCAAAGAAGTATGGAGAGATGCATGTTGGGAGTAACAAAAAGAGATCAAAAACGCAATGTATGGGTAAGAGAATAAACAGGTGTTACTGATCTCATTGAAAAAATTAAAAGACTGAAGTGGAGTTGGGTTGGATATATTGCTAGAAGAGATGATAATAGATGGACAATTAAAGTTTTGAACTGGATTCCAAGAGATTGTAAAAGACCCAGTAAGAGACCACATGTGAGATGGATGGATGAAATAAGAAAGTGTGCAGTGGTAATGTGGAAAAGAGAAAAACTAAAGATAAGTAAAGATGGATTTAACTTGGAGAGATCTTCATCCTGCAGTGGACTGATAATGGTTGATGATGACTATGTTTTTAAACATGATAAGTTTATTATCTTATCACCAGCATGTAAGTCATTTCATATACTTAGTACCACGTCCATATTTTAAAACATTCAACTTTGTCGATCTACCAGCCGAAAAATGTTGTTCCAAATTCAATCCGATTTTTAAATTCCAAATACTTTTCTGCATCAAATGTTTGTACCTCAGTCACCCATCTCAAATATAGACTTTTTATAGATTTTTAACAATATTTTGAATTTAAGTTTTAAAATTTAATTACTCATTCGCTATCGTTGTCTATAGAAACATTTCAGTCCAATTTCAACTCATACATCCATCTTTGTCAAAAATATCACTATCTCTTTATTTTCGCATCTATATAATTTAATTTTGTCCCCATCGTGTTACCATCAAATGATACAAATCTCCGTAATTATCTTTGAAAACTGAAGTCTTCAAATTTCTAATCTATGAAGCAACCAACTCCCACATTTACAAAAAAAAAATATTTATTCATATAGACAATTTTTTTTTACTATTAAATTATTTCTTCAAATATACTTAACCCAAATTTAGTTCTATGATTAATTTTATCCATTATGTTTCTAATCTTTATGAATAATCTGACTAATGTAGTTATTTATGCTTACTAATTTTTTTTTCATTTATTAGTAATAATAAATTTAATCAGCCATTTAAGCCATTGTGCGCTTTTTCACGAGTGTTAAATAATAAATGAGTACTTCCGCTTACAACACAAGATATAGTATTTAGGAAAGAATAAAATGAATCCACTTATTCAATCCAACCCAAATGTTTATATATGGGCAAATCTTAAGTACTGTAAGTGAAAGTGTGAGGATAGACTACTCACTTTCAACCACTGTTTACGATATCTGAATGAAAACGCCGACGAAATTATCTAGAATTTACTAGACGTCACTCACAAATGAAACTTTAAACATAGGTAAATAAACATTTATTTTTAGCGCTGTTTCTAATTGTAATAAATTTAATCAGCCATTTAAGCTATTGTGCGCTTTTTCACGAGTGTTAAATAATAAATGAGTACTTCCGCTTACAACACAAGATATAGTATTTAGGAAAGAATAAGTGGATTCATTTTATTCTTTCCTAAATACTATATCTTGTGTTGTAAGCGGAAGTACTCATTTATTATTTAACACTCGTGAAAACGCGCACAATAGCTTAAATGGCTGATTAAATTTATTACAATTAGAAACAGCGCTAAAAATAAATGTTTATTAGTAATAAGTATTCTTTTCTTCTCTGAAAAGTCGTTGAACGTTAATTTATTCTTAATCTTTTTAGAATTCTTTATTTTTAATTCATGCTTTTATGTGATAACTTTTGTAACATTTGCCGAGTCTTGGATCCGCTACTAATAAAAGCAATCACATCATTTTCAAAATATAGGTGATTTAATTCATTTTCATTTATTGCTATATATTTTCTTTTTAAATTTCATGTTTTTTAACCTATTTGTAAAGTGATTGTAGGAATGAAACCATCTGTAATTTACTCTTATCACAATTAATCTTTTGAATATTACCAACTATTCTAATCACTTCTATCAAATCTTGGTAGATATTTTTCAAAATTTTTGTTTCTATCTTTATGCCTTGCTGTTCCATAGTCTTAATTATATTGGAAATACTTATAGTCAAATGCATTTTCGAAATCAAGGAATTATATATAAAATGGCTACTCGTATTCATTGTTTCTTCTTACGAACTATAAGCAATTTTAAATTCAGTTTGGTTTGAGTCATTGTATTCTCGATCACAAGTTCACTATATGCTAAGATTACTCAAGTTTTTAACCAGTAGCAAACTTTACATACAGTAGTGCCACCCAGTGCAAGTCTTAGTAATCAATGGATGTCAAAAGATTTGTGCATAAAATTTCTATCTAGTTCCTACTCATCCCATATCACTAGAATAGTTTCTAGCTTGTGGATTTCATCAGTGAGGAGCCTTGGGCTGAGCCCAAGGCTACTCATTGATGAAATCCACAAGCTAGAAACCCTCAGCCCAAGGCTCCTCACTGATGAAATCCACAAGTTAGAAACTATTCTGGGGTTATGGAATGAGTAGACACTAGATAAGGATTTTATGTACAAATCTTCTTGCATCCATTAATGTTCTTTAGTAAATATCTTGGATTTTTCTGAAAGTTTTCAATTTTTAATATCCTCCTTTTCAGATTTCTTAAATATTAATATTACTAGAGTTTTCTTCCAATCATTTGATATATCTCTATCGTTTGAACATTTAATAAATAACTTTAGTAATAACTTATTTATTTCTTTAACTGTTTTTATAACTATAATAACCATTATCCCCCTTGAACTTTTCTATTGCATCTCTCATCCTTCCCTTGAAATCGTTTGAATACCATGATATACCATTGTAATAGTAAGACCATGCCGTTCCTTTTTCTTTATTACTACAAAGTTCATTATAAAACCTTCTATTTATCGTATTTTGATGAATTTCACATACTGATGTTTTCTAAATAAATATCTACTTTTTAAATATTTATATTTATTCTTTTTTTTGTACATTCCCATTTCTTAATTGAAATTTCACTGGTCAGTTGTTGTTTTTTTTGCTAACAGCTACCAGTATAATAATTTTTGCTACATTATTATCCCTTACCTCATTATTAAATAATAAGATGCCTTATCGGTAAAAAAAAAAAAAATCTGGATCGGAAGTTAGAAATGCCCATGATCAATGCACTTTGAACTCAAGATTCTGTTACAATTATTTAAATTATGCAGACCATCTTTAAAGTCCGAACTTTTTTAAATCCTATAAAAATTTAAAGTGATTTGGTTAGTCTGAATTTACAAGCATTATTTATTGCTGACAATGACTTTCACAATAAATTTTGCCTCTCTAGTTTTCCTTTACATTATTTTATATCTAATTAATGATCAATGCCTATGAGCATCTTTAATATCTTTTTTACACTTTCTATGAATGCATTGTTGTTAATATTATCCATTACAACATCTTGTTTACAATCTTAATTAACAACATACATCATTATATTTAATATAGTCATTCTTTAATTTCTTATAAAGCACATTGTTTTAATCCTACATCCATTAGGCTTCAATTATTTATCTGTCACAAATTAGAAAAAAATATAGAGATCTAGCATTAGTTGTCATAGATATTTAACATCAATATGCGCATTCCTTCATTACCTGCATCTCTCAGATACAAATTTTTGTCGCACCTACTCGTTTGAGTTTTATGTTATGAAAAGCGCATTACAAAATAAAATTGGAGACAATTGGTACATAGATTAATCATATATTTTACTAAGCTGCGATTGCTGATATACTATATATTTCAATAAATGTCCCTTCTAAATTCAGAAACATAAATTAAAACATAAACTATTGCCTTTGATGCTATATTTTAATTTAAACTTCCTAACACTTTTATATATTAAAAATGATCGTTTTATCTAACAATGTTCACTTTTGCCACATCTCTGCATTGATGGTTTATTGAAAGATTTGTAAATTGTGATGTAAAAAAGAACATTTTGTTTATTTAATTATTTTTTCTAATTGTTGTGATAAGCAAGTTATTGTTTGTTTTTTGTTTTTTCATTTTGTCAGCCATTTGAGAAATAAAAAGATTTGTTTTATAACATTTTACTCCTTTTTGTAAGTAGTATGGATTTGTGTTTCCCTGAAGATTTGTGTTGACTGAGTTTTAGTTGTATTTTTATATTGTAGTATTTCCATAATCTAATAGGAGTATTGAATGTCTTTAGAAACAAATAACTTTATTTAAATATTCCAAATATATTCAACTGTTAGTAATAGCACATCAAACAGGTTAAATCACATCTCTTTGCTTTATTTTGGTATATTATTTAATATAAATACAGTCTATACGGTTTACCTTAAACACTTTAGCAGAAATTGTTTTATGCAATCTGACGTTTTAACTGGCCTGAAGACTTCTTCAGAATCATTACTGATTATTTAAGTAAAATATTCAAGAGTGGCTCTAAAGGTGTAGAACAGTCAAAACGTCTGATCGTATTAAAAAGTTTTGATATAAAGTTTTTAAAGTGTAAAGCTCGTATTTATATCAAATCTATTTTTATATTGGACTATTTCCGTCATTTAAAATGCTTATTGAATGTCTTTAGAAAATTTATCTTTATTTAAATATTCCAAATACATTCAACTGTTCGTAATAGCACGTCAAACAGGTTAATATTATTTAGTATAGATTTACCTTTTCTCTTTCAATTGTTTTTAGTCGAATGCTTCTATTGTTCCGAAACATTCATTAGAACTCTAGTAATAAAAGAAGTAAGCACATTCAAGGACTTTAATCTAGAAAATCTTCTCCTTCGTCACTGCATCATACGATTAAAGGTGTATTGTTAATAATATGCACACACAAGAAATACTGCCCTATGTAAAACAGATTTTAAAAACGTATTTTTTCTCTTGTTTTTTATCTGAACTAATTCAAACAACTTTCATCCCAACCCTAAATTTGTCCATTCGTGATCAATGTATATATTTGATTAAAGTGATTGACTGATTTTCTGCATCGTCTCTATGTAGTAAGCTTAAAAATATATGCCACTATATACTGAAATGTTAATAAATGAAGGGACGGAAATGCAGAGACAATGCAAAGAAATAACCAATCATTTTTTAATAATGAGCAAATGAATACATAAGACAAAAATATTATTTGAATATTTATAATTTAAATTTTTAAAAAATCATTATATTACATTAATAAAATAATATCATATTACATTAATAAAATATCTTTTTGCGCATGCCTAGACTTGTTGTTTTCTTTTTTCCGTGCAAGCACAAGCAAAACTTTGCTTTACCCAAGAAGAATTCCATTGCCATTTCCCATCAACACAATGGCTTCTAGTTAATACTTTAACGTAATGATACACCTGTCTGCACCTGTAAGTTCTTTGATCTGGCTGATAGCAGTTTTCACATTTACAGTTTGCTTGTAATAAAACTCTTGGGATTCGATTACTGTTTACATCTTCCGTCCAATACCAAGGACACATTGTGCGCTCTTCCTGAAATAAACTAGTGGAAGGTAAACTCAGAGGACATAAAGTATCCACTTGAGGAACGAAGTTGACGTTATTAACTGTACTAATATCTTCAATATTATTATAAATAGAATGAGGAATAAAAAGTAATGTAGTGGAGTTACTCTCTGAATCATTATTACATTGGGACACGGACACCTCTCCTGTAGACACGTACCAACTGAACTGAATCAGAAGCAATAGATTATAAACCTGCTATTTAAAAAAAGAAGTACATTAATTGGAACATCTTAAAAACTATTTACTAAATAAAAACTAAAATTTGCTGGAAATTATTTCACCAGCTTACCATGTTTGAACTCAAAAGCTAACTCCACTTGATTTTCTGGACACTGTTGAAGATGTAAAAAGCGTGCCATATTTATAGCGATCGAATTGGAATTTCAAAATATTTGTTTCAGAAACAAAAGCACACCTTTAAAATATTTTACATAATTAACTAACTTTTTTAAGGTTTAATGGCAATAAAAAAACAACTTCCTCTGTAAATATAGTTATTAAAATTCACTAAAGAATACATATATTAGAAATATTTATATGTAGTAAATTTGCACAATTATCTTCTTTTCAAAAATAGAAGAACCCAAGATGTAATTTTCGTAATAATTCTCGTGAGAAAAGGGAATAAAATGAAAAGTGCAAACAACATTTAAATAAACAAACAAGTAAATAAACAATAAATTCGTCATTGCGATCTAAATTTACATTGATGTGTTTGTGCATCGTTTATATACCGAAATAGCATATCGTCTCAAAAATAATGTACACTCTAATACGACAATGTCCTATAAACATTAATATTTAATTAATGAGACAAATTATAAAAGAATAAATTGTACTAACCGATTATAATAATGTAAGCAAGGATTAGAATTTATAAACTCCATAATAAAATGTATTATGGAAGCAGCCACTAATCGATGTAAGATCTGGATTATACTTCTGATCTTCATCTTGGACTAAACAGCTAGGTGGCAATCAAGCTTAAACAAGGATTAAATAAATAACAGTTTTAAAAGCATCTAGACTTATATTTGTTTCAAAAGGTTCTTTGGCTGAAATTAATGATACAATAGATGTTATTAATGATATATATATATATATATATATATATATATATATATATATATATATATATATATCGGTGTAATGAACTCCTTATATGCCATCTTTACTAAATTCAATTAAATGTCTCATAACTATCAAAGTTTAGCTGCAAATCATATGAAAATAAATCTATTTTAAACTGCAACCCAAGATCTCATAAATCACAAATTTAGACAGTGATAATTATAAATCTAAACATCAATCTATAGAGATATTAACATTAAAGTAGATCTTAAGTTATACATATAAAGCAATGCTAAATATTTTTAAGTAATAATATGAAATAAATTCAATGCAATTGTCTCCACATGATAGTACATTTTATTTTTTCTCCTTTATATATCTTGATGATTGTCTGCAATGCCTTTGCCAGATGTGATGGATATTTAAACAATCCAAAATTGATATGTAAATATTTTAAAATTTATCATTGGCAAGAATAAAAATTTAAATAAATCACTTTTTTTACTTACTTGAACACTATTGGCTCTCTGATTCGTCACATGTTTATTTTGCACAATAAACTAAACCTTCTAATATTTTGCTTTCAGGTATTTCGGTCCTTGAAAATTACCTCAAAACTACCAAGATCAAAATCATGTCCAGATTTTTTTTCTTATGAATACAAAATACAGACATATTTGTTAAATCAGTTTTAGTTTACTGCTGTATCATTCTGGTTCTCAAATTTACTTTCCTTTAAGTAAAAATGTTTTGTTTTAAATTTTTAACAAAATTATGTTTTCTTCTTTTGTTCTTGTTTTTTTAATGAGTATTATGAAGCTAATGCATTGAAAGTATATTTGGTTCATTTGTTTAATTTTTATTTTTTTATTCTGTTGCAGTGTTTTAATATTATTTATAATAATAATAATAATAATAATAATAATAATAATAATAATAATAATAATAATAATAATAATAATAATAATAATAATAATAATAATAATAATAATAATAATAATAATAATAATAATAATAATAATAGAGGTTTGATCTATAATAAATTAATGAGTGTGCTAATAGCTCTAACCAAGCTTTATCGATAAATGCACCAAGAGAAAGCATTTAAAATCTCCACTAAAAACATCCCCAAACCGGTTTCAAGCTATTGATTATTTTCAGTGAGGCCCTAGGAGATATATATATATGTGTGTGTGTGTGTGTGTGCAACTTAAACTCAATAAAATACTAGTGGTACTCTTCAGAGTGATCATCATTCTTCAAATAACCAATGAATGTTATCCAGAGTATGGATTATAATAATGATTCTTAGCAATGCTATAAAGATCTTAGTGCAGGTCAAGTGCATTTATATCCTTGCTTCACATATTATTATTAAATCAAATGTTTCTATCTTGCCAGTATACAATCAACCATCATTTCAAATGCTGATTACAAGTTTCAGATAATAACCATACCTCACATTACCTATTATTTGCAGCTGAATGAAATAAGTATATTGTATCTAATGATAATAATCATAGCTTATAGTATAGACAAAAGAAAATGAAAGGTACATATATTATACATGATATATATATTGTAACATCCTCTTATTGTAAATTGCCTAATATGTTTGATGCCAAGTGCACCACTATATATATATTAGATAAAAGATCTTATTAGAATCGGATCCAAACTTTTCCTGATATGTGCTTCAAAACAATATAAATAGTGCTGGGAATTACATTTACCGTATTTCTCCTTCCATTATTCCTATGTTATTGTTATTATGTGGATCAGCTATTGATCTGTTAGTTCTAGACATATCTACTATGCAAGAATAGAAAAACTGTTATCTGCTTCACTTTATTATGCAGCAGAAGCATGCAGAAAAATGCACCGTTAATCTCGAAATAGAAGCAGTCAAGAAATGGAAAAACTACTCAAATGTGGGTCTGCTATACATATCCACCTAAAATGAGTAAAGTTTGGTGTCCAATACGATAGGAAGAATCAGCCAGGGAACCATGATGAAATTATTGTTGAAACAATCTAATAAAATCTGAATTGTGATTTAAACCTTCTGTCATATCTATGGTTCAATAAATAAAATTTTCAGAAATAAATCAATACTAAAGGAGTAAATGCAAATTTTTACTCTGTAATAAAAGGTATGAACTTTAGATGGATTTCTACTTAATTATGATTTATCTTTGATCTAATAATGAATAATTATTGTTTAAATTTATGAGTGTATGGCAGAAAATTGTGAAATTGTTTTCTCTATAATGCCATAATTTAGATGGCAATTATTTAAATAATAATTTATATAAATCAATTAAAGTTTAATGTAGTAATTTCTGGCCATATTATTAAGAATTTTTATGTTAATTAAATTAATCATTTTAATGAATATTGTTAAACCAGTAAATTAAAAATTATAAATGGGTGTCCATTGCACTGCTTAAATAGGCTAGTTTGATGTTGTATTTAATTGATTATAGTTTGAGTGTGTTATCTTTTAGTTTGAGAAAATATAAGTGACAAAAATGAGTAACTGTTAACCATCAATTCAAGATATGCTATTTACATCTGGAAGTCATTCTTATGTAATGGTTTGGTGAAATGATTGTAAAACCATTTTGTGACTGTTGAAACATTGATGTCTAGAAGATGAACAATTCCTAATGGATATTAACTATTTTATTTTTATAATTGTCATGTGTGGATACATTTGCAACTGCCAATCACTCAAGTGTGGCACCAAATACTCTTAGAAGGAGTACGTGGTAGAAGTTTAATTGCTACTATATGCATATATTATACACATGTATTTGCTCATATGTATCAATTATTGTAGCACAAATATTATTTCCCATATTATACGATTATTTGATTATTTAAACTGCTAGCTAATATCATAATCTGAAATTGATCACAGCAGTAAATTAGTTAAAATCATTTTTAGGTTATAATATTGTATTGTCCTCAGATTGCAAGAATGAATAGTCTTAGAACAGAGATAATGAGATGTGCGAACAATTAGGAAACTGTGCAGTGGATTGGAATACATTCAAAAACAACTAATGTTGATATACAATATACTGTGCATAATTTAAATTAAAATGTTACTAATAAAATTTAGAAAGATTTATTTATCATAAGTTAATTTATAAATCAGTTAACTAAAGTTACACCAGTTTACGTATTATTTTGTATATACATTATAAACTGCGTTTGTCTTACTGTTTTTGGGAGTTTGTCAGCATTATTTGCAATCAATAACTTAATCTTTTACACGCCACTCAACCATTTATGCTATCTCATACCGCTGATACACTCGATCACACACATATCGAAAAGATGAATAAACACCAATAAACGTTGTCATTGGTCCAGATTATCATCTTCACAGCGGTATGAGATAGCAGAAATGGTTGAGAGCCGTGCGAAAGTCTGAGTTCAAATCCCTATATATTACATATACAAGTGCAGGTATAAAAAAGCCTGTACTGTAGAAAAATTCATAAATCAAGAACTTAAGTAAAATAGTTAAGAGTTACTTATTTTTCTCCGACCTTAGTGGATTGTTAAAGAAAAAAAATTGTTAGTCTGTGACGTCATGAATGTGGAATGCCCACGTGGATTATCCTCCTTTATTTTCATGTGGGTTGCACAATTATTAAGAAATTAGATATAAAAAAAACAACAAACATGTTTTTCTTAGCAAGTATATTAGTATTAACTATAAAATAAATGGTTAATTAAATATTATTTCGTAACAAAAGAAAAGACATATGCGACGTTTATACAAACAAAACAAAAAATATATGATAATAATAATTATAGACCTTACTTCAACCTGTTCATGTTTTTTTAGCAAAAAGTATATATAAAGATAACACTTTGGGTTTCTAATTTTTATTTGGCTATAATAATCCTTGAGATTCTTTATCATTTCCTTTTGTCAATGAAGTAAATTAATTTCGTTCATTGACTAATCCCATATACGTTTTATTTTATCTATTAATTATTGTAATTATTATAGACTGTTCTAAACTTATTTTATTCAATGAAATAGATCATATTACTCTTCCACCTATTGGTTAGTGAATATGTTTATTGATGATGATTTTACTTGGCAGGCAGCAGTAGATTTCCTCTTGTTTGTCAATTATATATGTTTTTATAGCCCTTACAACTGATTGCATCATATTAGAAATGTTATTGACAGAAATCTCTTATCATGTTTGTTCTGCTCCATTATAACATATATTTATATGTATGTTTGTAGAAAGTAATATAATATTTGTTGTTAAATTTGGAAGCTAATTGTTTGCTTATATGCAAAAAATAATATAATAGATTATATGTTTATAAATTATGGTGATAGAATTGTAAGAAGTTCTAGGTAAGAACAATGTCATTATTATTTACTAAAATTACTATTCATATTGTACCGGTCAAAAAGAAGCCAACACATCAACAAACCCAAACTCAAAGTCGGATTCAAACTTAGGCGGTTCAAACTGAATTGAAACCCAACTCACAAGCTCAGATCAAATCAATGGATGACATATATCGATGGTACATGACTATGCGCCAAGGAACTAGCTCAACGGATGATGATGATTAATGAGACCCCTGATTTAACTCTAATGAAGTATAATAAAATAACTAAGAATCTTTATAAGTCAACTCATATATATGTGTGTTCGGGTTGCCAAAACAGACAGCGAGCATTAATATTAAAAATAATTATTGAATAAGAACGAAAGTTAAAAACCAAATGTGTTAATAAAATGTTTAATAATAATAATAATTTTGTTCAACTTTTAGATTATGATATAGATTATCTCTAGTCTTTAAACGGAATTTATATTTAAAATAAGAATGGCAGTCCTTATTATATGCCAATACGATTACGCAATATTCTAGGAGAAATATATATATATATCTATGCCCCGACGAGGAAGTAAAAGTAGATAAAGGTATTTGGCTGTGACAGAAATTATGATTCAAATTCTAAAAGAAAGAATGTGAGATTTATTTTCACATTCGTAAATCAATTCACAAAGAGCAAGATACGTGTTTAGGGAATAACTTTAATATTTAATATTAAACTTACTTAATTATAAATAAACATGAATTTGTTCAACTTTATAAAATCAATTCATCACGATTTACGAGCATGAGAGCAGGCTTTAATGGAACTGAGAAATAAACGGTACTGACGACTTATGAGCTATAAGAATAAATATGAAAAATAATGGCTTGTCTCTGACTTGAGAAAATAGCAGGGCGCTTGTATTTGACAAATCTTTGATGCCCTATATGAAGGATCCATAGAACACGGAAAACCAGGTTGGGTCGTAGCCTCGAACCTTTGGTGTTCCAAATATAAAACGAGCAAGTGAGG